>OX639997.1:40045428-40348617 GCA_951828415.1 Anomoia purmunda | reverse complement strand
AACCTAAGATTCGTAAGTTTTTTTTAACCTAACAGCAGGGTTAATATAAGTCTCTAAATAAAAGTCGTTGAAGACTTAAAAATAATATGAAAATACTTTTATAATAAAAGTCTTTGCATAACAGTTATAGATTACTCGAAAAATTTATATTTTCCTATATTCCAGGAGCAGGTGGTTTTACTGAAGAATGTGTGTAAATTAATACTTTCAAACTGCAAAATCATTAATAAAAATTTTATTGTCATTCCTATTAGCTTTGCAAAGCATCGATCCAAAATCGAAAAATTTCAATGCAATGATATGGAAGAAAAGGGGAATGCAACTCCATGTAAATGAAATTGCCTTCCTTGGAGATAGTCAACTTCCAAATGTATTCAACTCACTCAAAACGCCCGTCGATTGCTTCAACTACTTTTTTAACAACGAAATTATTGGCTTAATAGTTGAAGAAACCAATCGAGCTGCTTTACGAGAAAACGTTAACACAGTCTTCAAAGCAAGTCATGTACAAATTCGACAATACATTGGTATTTTATTTTACATGTCACTTTACCGCTATCCTTCTTTGGAAAGTTATTGGAGCAAGAATGCCTTTGAGCCTATTCGATGCACCATGTCAAGCAAGCAATTTAAGAACATAAAAAAATATTTATGCTTCGCAAACGAAGAGGATCGCATTCAAAAAGGACAGCATGGATATGACCCCCTGTACAGAATCAGAAACCTCTCAGACAAACTAAACGAGCAATTTGACTCTGTTCCAAAAAACCCTCGTTTGTGCGTGGATGAACAGATGTGTTCGACTAAAATGCGTCATCATCTCCGCCAGTATATGCCGAACAAGCCACACAAATGGGGGATAAAATTTTTCGTTCTGTGCGATTCATATGGATATTCATATAGATTTGAGATCTACAATGGCGCAGGAGACAATGTGGTTCTACCAGACATGCCAGACCTTGGAGCTACAGCGAACGTGGTCGTCAGACTGTCTAAAACCATTCCAAATTTTAAGAACCACGTCTTGTATTTTGACAATTTATACACATCCATTCCCTTACTTGTATATCTCCGTGCTCGTGGTATATACTCATTAGGTACTATTCGTATGAATAGAATTCCTCGTTGCAAATTATCTACAGACAAACAATTGGCAAAGGCTAAACGTGGATATGCTGAAGAATATACAGCTACTACTTACGGAGTTGAAGTAACAAATGTATTGTGGAAGGACACAAAGATTGTCCGACTAGCCTCAACGTATGTTGGCATTCAGCCATTTGGACGGACCAATGCTACTTCGGGTACCAGATCAGTAGCTCGATATGACCGCAGGCAGAGGAAATATATAGATGTCGACTGCCCACACATAATAAAAGAGTACAACGCCCATATGGGTGGCGTTGACCTTATGGATGGGTTGATGGGCAGATATCATATCCGTTTGAAGACACAAAATGTAATGCTACGAATCTTTTACCATATGCTAGATATGACTATAACAAATTCATATATTCTCTTTCGGCGACAAAACCCGGCTGAAAACATGAAGATAAGTTTACCACAATTTCGCGAATCTGTTGCTGAAAGTCTGTGCAAGTACAGAACTATTGCAGTTGGTAGGCCACCAGTAGAAATAGCGAGACCTAATTCGTCCACAATAGGGATGAAAGCTAAAATACCGGGCGATAAGGAACGTTTTGATCAGTATGGCCATAGTCCTGGAATGACTGAAGCGAAGGGCAAAAGACGATGCAAATTTTGCAAAAAGTCCGATACACAGGTTTATTGCATGAAATGTAATTTGAACTTGTGTCTAACACCAGCAAAAAATTGTTTTTATAACTTCCACAAACAATAAATAAACTAATATTTGAAATTCAGTATACGCACTGTGGTACTTTATTTTTAAGCTTTAACAGGAATGACCGCTTACAGACGGTCTTTTTTATTTTCAACTTAAAAATGAGGGAATTGAAATAATTGAAAAAACTGCTTCAGATTCCTTATTCTCATCACTAAATTATTTGGATTTAATATTTTAGTTCCATTTCTGACCATTATTTTTAACCGGCCCGCTAGAGGGTTAATATAAGTCTCTAAATAAAAGTCGTTGAAGACTTAAAAATAATATGAAAATACTTTTATAATAAAAGTCTTTGCATAACAGTTATAGATTACTCGAAAAATTTATATTTTCCTATATTAATTACTGAAGAATTTTTACTCCAATTAGGATCCAAATTAGGAGTTATATCCCAAAGTTTATTTTTATATGGTCTGATAACAGTTAGTTATTGTTCAAAATTTATTTTTACGTTTTCTGATGTGGATTTTTTTTTAATTTTATTTATGTGTAACTTTTCTTTAAATTTACCTGCATCGTTTTGATTCCGTTTATCCTTATACCTTTCGTATCACATACTTAAAAATTAATGTTTAAAATTAATTCCTATTAACAACGGAAACAAATATCTATCCTGTGTAACTGCTATCAGTTAATATATAAAACTTTGGAAGATAAGAGTTAGCAACGGGAAACTATTTACTTAACAAAAATCATAAAAATAATCGTATTGAAATAACTCTCATTGGCAATGGAAAAAACTTGTATCATTAAATAATTATTATGGACATTTATTGTGGATATTTGCGATTTGCGATATGCCCCGATTTTCTTTCGATGAAGATTTTATTCTCTTTCGCAAAATTTAGTTCTGTATTTTCCAATTTATGCAAACGAAATGCTAACCCGGTTAATAAATTTGTTTATAGTTTCGTGAGGTCTATTCTATGTTCCATATTCTCAATATGCCGCTCACCTACGACAGTGTGAAGTGCAGCACCGCTCGAGTCTTTTCAAGGGCCATATTAGCCCTGTTGAACAAGCCACTAATGCACCGTTCCAGTATTTTGAGCCTGATTGACTGGTTTTACGCCTAAGCGGCAGGCGGGCTTTGATCGTACACGGCACGTTGGGGTACGTTAGTATCCAAAACATTTGATTCTACGTATCAAAATAATCCGAGTTTCACCCGGCCAGGGACTGTTGTTTTGATGACCTAATATTTTTTAGGTAAACCAAAACAATATGTGAGTCATTGCGGTGACTGCTTTCAGTTGACAGACGCATAGAACAATGCAAACTGATGTGGTTGATTTGCATTTGCCTAGTGTGTGCGAGGTGGCTAAGCGGTTGATACAAAACCAATTGATTCGCGCACTCCGGATAATAGCGATAGTATTGGTTTAGCTCCATATTGTTTCTAGCAATCGGTAAAAGCACAAAAAAAGCTTCGAAATTGGATTAGTGCTTGCAGTTGCATAGTTTTCGGTTGATGTAGGCACGGAGTGCTGGAATTAGGAAGGAGAAAATATTTGGATTATGAGCGAGGTGAATCCACTCCTTTGAGGGCAATTAACACAATGCTGTAACATTTTAAGCGGTGATCTCGAACTGCGTTCCAAATACTTTGGTAATTAATTTCGCGAAAACTCAGCCTATTTAAGTTTTACACTCCGCCAAGTTATCAACCTTCAGAACGTTCCTCTTCGGATGCAAAAGTTCGATGTTCAGTATTCTTTAAGGATGCAGACTTTGATGTTTCCAGGAATTGCAGCCTACTCTATAGACAGTAGACTATGAAAATTTCACTCAGATAGGTATATCTATAGAGTAATTTTTTTTTATAATTATCTACAATTCATCGCGTAAATTTCTACTCAGATGGCAAATATTATGAATCCATTCGTTTAATATAAAAGTAAAATCGAGAGAGGCAATCGAAAGTAAAATTTTATCAGAAGCGCCGAAAACTACACAAATTGGTAGGATGTTTTCATTGCATTGCACAACCAATGACGTACAGATAAAAGTGGTGGTCACGGCAACAGCAAGCAGGTATTAAATCGTCAGTCTTTGGCACTACTATTCTTTACGTCGCTCCTCCTACGCAATGAGAAAAACTCATGTCATTCGATTTCACCGGCAGCAAAATATAACCAAAGCCGCGAGTAGTATTTTTTCTTTTAGTTCCAAAACCAAACCACAAAGCGAGCACATAGCAATCAACATAAATGCTGAAACTGATGGGCAATAACTACGCACAAACTGCAACGCGCAATTCATTCATAGCGACCAGCTGTCCGCCACTGGCAAAACTCATCGCTAAGCACCGCCACGGATACGCTACAGAAAACCCGCAACGGAAGTAAAATGTTTCATCGCTTTGCAGAGCGAAAAGCGAAAACAAACATCAAAAGCATACAAACTTAGATGCTATGTATGTTGGCGGTAAAATGTAAGAAGAAAAGCGAAATACATAGAGAAAGTAAAATGAAGAAAATTCATAAATATTTCCATTTTTATTGCGGAAATTTATAAAAATGAATAAATTGCGTGGACAGCGTCGGAAGTGGTCGTTGGTTCTGGTGGTGTGGTGCTGTCATTTTTATTATGCGTTTCTGGTGGCAGCCTCCGGTGGCAGCCACAGCGCGTTTGGCATGTCACAGTTAATGTTAGTGGTTTCATTGAGTAGCTATGTAAGTACGCAAGAGAGAGAGAGAGTGAGAGAGGTAGCGAGAGAGTAGGGCAGTGGAATCGCACAAGTGCGTGCCTCGCATTCACTATTATCCGACAATTTATTATGTAGAAAAAAAAAATCGCATTTTGATTACTAAATAATGCAAAATATGTACACCATATTTGGTAACAAGCAGCGGTACAAGCAATATTTGCGCATACTAAATGTGCCTCACTAATAAACATAAAATTCCGAAAAATTCTGAAAATTTGTCATATTTTTTTTTTTTTTTTTATTACATGTAGTCAATTGACTGCAGTAGCTCGCTCATAATGGTTCAGCGAGTTCCACCATTGCGTATGAGTGATTTTTTTTTTTTATATGCACGACTACAGTTCACTGGCCTTATGCCGAATTAGCATTAGTCATTCTATGCTTTCGTATATTATTTATTGCCCCAGTGCTCTACGTTATAAATATTTCATTTCAATGTCCAATGGAAAGTCAACATCAATTTGCTTTTTTACCATTTTGCTTAAGGCACATTGATTTATTTGAAGCAGTACTACCCTCTGAGCTCATTTCATTGATTTTAATTATCAAAACATATATATGTACTTCGAACCAATCAAGTTATCAAATACAGAAATAGAGATTATATTAGCGCTGTAAATTTAAACTCGGCTAGCAAATACGTAAAGAATTTCTCAACTCATTTTGAAGAGAAATTAAGAAATTTAGAAATTTTATTTTATCAGATGCAAGTGTGACAAAAACATAATGCATTTCTATTCAAATAAGTTCGACTTCTTATAGCAAAATACGTCTTCTGCTGTTTTATATCAAAATAAAAAGCCCATGTCCTTTAGAATGTGTAGATCCTTGTATAAGAATAATAATTTAGGATAAAATACTTCCGAGTTAAAGTATATCTGTATGTTGTTCTTTTCTCAAAAGAGTGAATACTTTTACAAAATACTTGTTGTCATTATCAAAAGGTCTTCACAATGGCGTATACTTTGCCAGACACTTCTTGTTATATGCTGCTTCCATAAAACTATAAAATCTGTAAGTTTTCAGCATATTTTTAACCTCCATCTCCTCCTCAAAAAAACCTTCGTTTCCTACCCTTGTATGTGACTTTTCACGCATATCGAATTTATATTATTTTTATTGTTTTTTTTTTTTATACAAGTTTATCTCAAATGCATTTCACACAAATATTTATTTATTTATTTATTAATTTATCAGTCTATGAAAACCCAATTTTTAACTGACTTTTTAACTATCAAGTTTAAGGCCCTACCTTCGAATCAATAATATTAGTAAACATTGATTTAGATAGAGAGAAATCAAGGTCGATAGTAGTTGAGATTTGGTTAAATTGACAGATTGCCCCGGCAATGGGTGCATTACGGGCATAATTAGTTTTAAAGTTTTCAGCGTAAAAAGGCTGGGTTATGCGGTTATGTGTACGTTGATTAACTCAATTTTGGCAGAAGCAATCCATAGTTTTATGTGTGTAATTTTTATATCTAGTTTTTCCTTGAGACTGCGGAGCAGTTTGACATCTTTTTCGAGTAGTTTTAGTGAAATGTTTCTTTTGTTTTTCTCATTGTACCCACAATTGTCAAACTTTGGGACAACAAATTTATACCCAGATTGTAAAACCAGAAAAAAATTTTCCATTTTAATAATATGGCCCTTCACCCCACGAACCAAATCAACAACACCACGCCCACCTTGAATTTTTTCTGTTGCACCGCCACTTGGTGCATAGAAAATTTCAAAGCAAACCAATAGCGAGAATTGCATGCCATATATATCGGATTTAAAACTCATGTATTGGAGCAACTTGAATTTTCAACTAAAACCAACTAATTGTTAATAATATTTTCCTAGTTGAAGTAAACTTGGCTGTAGAGCTGTTTTATACTCATATAAAAAAATTTGTTTTTATAACGGAGGAATCACTTCACAGCGATGAAATTATTTGTGAACTAAATGCGGAAAAAAATAAAAAGAATAAGATATTCTATTTGTCCTGTGAAGTGATAGGTGATCTTCGAAATGAATGTGGTGAAGATAGTTGAAACTTCTCTTATTTGAATAACAAAATTTAAGCACCAAGAGCATCTGCACCAGGCACGAAGAGAGTGTTGGAATGATCGGATCGAGAGTTTTCGATTTGAGCATTTTGTTTTACTTTAACTAATGAAAATGCTAAGATATTAAAATTCATGTAACTGTCGCTCTTGAAACTTTTGTATAATCCCTTAGCTCCAACTGCAGCAGTGTTACATAACATTGAGCAAAAATTAGCCTCAGCACACTGAACGGACATGGTGCTGGTATAATGAAAATTAATTAATAATTCAAATTAAATTTGCACAATTTAAAAGCTTTGCTCTGTGATGAAGTCACAATCCCAAATGACTAAAGGGTTCTAGTTTCTAATCGTTATTGGAAAAAGAAAGCTCTAAAACTACTTTTTTACATACTACATTTGTGGGAAAAAAGTTTTGTGAGTGTTTGTATTTCTCATCTTTTTCGTAAAATAGAACAAAAAACCGTAGGACTAAAATAAGAAATTTTAAATTTCTTACAAATTATTTTAAACAGGTTTTTTAAAAAAGTGCTTACCGTATTTTTAATCTAAGAAACACGTCCAAAGATTATCCAAAAGTTCCTGAATAATTTTGACTATAAAATATGTTATTTATGTAACCAATTTCAAAAATGTGAAAAGTTAAAACTCAATTTCAAATGTTGTCACCGATATTTCAAAAATTTTAGAATAAGTTGGGCAAAATTGTCGATAAACCAGGTTAGTTCTTAAATAGATAGTTCGATTGAAAAAATATTTTTCAGATAAACTAAATGAAATTTTATTAGATTGACATAAAATAATTTAGTTTTATAGTTCTAGCTATATCTCAAACATGGTTTATATTCTGTTCCACTAGACAATTTTACAAATAAACTGATTTTCCGTTGGTAGAAGTCAAATAGAGTGCAAATATTTTTCATGCTAAAATTTTTCTAGTTAATATTTTATAAATATGGAGTTCATTTCAATATCATAAACCATGAAACTCGAAATTGTTTTGTTCGTAAAAACACTGCGATAATTCGGACATTTGCTTTATGGAACAGAATTAACAACACCGAGCGCAAGAAAAAATATCACAAATCAAGGGATAGGTTTAGGAACATGAAATTTTCACTTTATTACACCAAAATTTAATGCGCTTCAAAACGGTATACTCGAAAAATTTCAACAAAAAAAATCGGAGAGGAAAATCAAAAATTTTAATGTATTTCTTTTTTTTATCAGGGTTGTTAAAATATCGTATAGTTTTAACAAGGAAAAAATTGTACTATAATGCGTTATGCGTATATTGGAATAACCTGTACTTAAAAAAAAAAGTTATGAAAAAATTTAGCACAAAAAGTATCGTCAATATTGTAAAAAATTACACTGCACGGTTTAAGCTATGCGCCACTGTAAAAATTATTATTATTATTATTACTATTATTATTATTATTATTATTATTATTATTATTATTATTATTATTATTATTATTATTATCATTATTATTATTATTATTACTATTATTATTACTTCAGTTCGGGAGCAGAAAGAAATATCATAAATGTTAAAGTTTAGATTGTTAAAATTTTAAATATTGCAAAGCAATAATTTTGGGGGGTAGAGGCTTAAATGAATTCATGCCCAGGCTATCAGAACGAACAGAGAAGCAAAATCTCGTAAGCTACATGAGACCTAAAACTACTCGTACAACCAAAACATACTGAATTTATTACAACAATTACAAAGTTTAAATTCCATCTTAACTTGTCCTAATTTTTATTTTCCCTTTTACAGAATTCACACAGCAATTGCAACTGATTATTTGAATGCGAAAACAAATTGCGACTTGCATATTCCTTATATATATAAACCGAACACGGTCATCTGATTCTGGAGTGACAAAAAAAAATACAAAATTACATAACAAACTCATTTATCAAATCAGCAGAATAATCTAAAAAATAAAAACGATAGAAGGCGAAATACAAATAAGACTACAGCCAAACAAAATATTCAGTATAATGCAAATAAAAACTAACTCAAGTACCAGTACTTGCCACGAATGGAAGATATTAATGCCATAAAATTCCAAGTAAAAGCGAAAAACGTGCACAATAATCGAGCAAATTGGAAGATGATAGCAAAGCGGAAGGGATCAGAAAGTAGCTGAACAACAAAACAAACAAACAAAAATGCGACATATAGCGATTTTCACATGAAAAATGATGTTATGTATGAAATTATGGCAAAAACCATAGGATACGGGATATTGCATAAGCAAACATGCGCTACAATACAATGACAACACATTATTAGTTCAAAAGAAGTGAGGAAGAATAAGAAGAGAAGAAGAATAAATATAAAGGCAAAGTACCAAAGCAACAGATAAGTACAGCTTGAAGCGAACGAAATGAAAAGATTATGAGCAAGAAAGTTACGAAAAAAAATGTTAATGCAATAAGAGTAGCATACATAGAGTAATAAGAAAAATAACAGCAACAAAAACGAAAACGAAAATAATAACAATAAGAATTACATACGTACATTACTGCCACAACCGAAAGCAAAAAAAGATTGAAGGCAAACAAAAGGGAAAAGAAAAGGTGAGCGGACGTACAAAGTAAGCGCTTCAGGCAAAGAAATCTCTACAGCAAGCAAGAGACATTACTATCAAAGCAAAAAAGAGAAGAAAAAAAAACGAAGACAACAATAAACAAATAAGTTACAAGCAAGCAGACAACGAAGGCGCCATTCGTGGAAGTGGAGCACTTGCCTCCCTCCGCCAGAGTCCTAGTACCTGCAACAGCAATTGCAACATTTATCAAAGCATTAGCAGCAGGAGGGATTTTTTTATCAACATATTTCTCTGAATTTACGAAAAAAAAAATTAAAACTAAAACAAAAAATCAACAGAAGGAATCGCACATTATGAGGAGCTGTAGCATTTCCAAATTGAGAATGCGAAATCTATGTTTTATCATTCGCTGCTATTCTACTTGCACTTGCTATGCAAGTTCAATTCAAAAACGCATTAACCTTAATGAGTGAGTATTGCGAGACGCCTATTGACGTTAAACGACAAGCGAGACTTCGATTGTGAAGTCCTTTCGCATACGCACGTTTGTAAACGAACAAAAAAAAACGTGTGTGTACTTTAAAGAAGGTGTGCGAGTGTGTTCGTGTGTGGGTGTGGACGTGGACGTGTTGGGGAGTTGGTATAACTGCGCCAACGCTACACGAATTTTACAAACACTAATGTTGCCGATATTTATGCCAATGTATATGCTGGAAATTCGGATAATACTACTTTGCCTGCCATCGATACTACTGGCGACGACGCTGGAGCCAGGTGAGTGTTCATCAAACAAAAAATACAAATACGATCACATAAAAAATATGAATTAATTTAAATAGCTGGAATTGATCAAATTGTGGTTTCTATAATACAAGAAGAGGGTATCATTTTAAGCTTAATTTATTTTTTAATTGCAATGCATAAGTCGTAAAGTAATAGCAAATTTCCAAACACAAGTTCCGCCATTCTTTAAGTTGCTTTTTTCTAATTGTCCATCCTTCTTTTAACTCGTCGTGCCTACTGCCAATTAACTGCATTTGGAAAACATACATTTTTGGTGTACCTCTGGTCTGATGACATCTTGGAAATTTTACATCAAATTTTCGCCCCAGTCACGCCAAAAAATACCAAATTATTATTTTTCTTCGCAGTTTCTTGTTTTATTATGCCGTTTGGTATTTTTTTAGAAAATTATTATTTGCAACAAATTTGGTGTCAGTGCTCTCCAAGAATTAAAAATTTTACTATCCGATTCTTGCATTTAACGACAAATGTTTTTTTTTTTTGCAAATTTTTGTACATATTTTTTAAAGAACTCAATACATTGAAAATATCTAAACGTTAATATTAATAATATTTTTGTCTTAGGGAGGCCAACTCCCTCGCATGAGAAAGTTTATTAAAGGTTTTGTTGTCAGAAGCCGACTGACGAAGAAGAGGAGAATCTTTTCAAGTAACAAAAAAAATAATGAATGTTAGACATTCGCAAAGTTAAACAAAAACAAAACCTATGAAACAAAGAAACAATTTGTATAAATATGTATGTAACAAAAACGATCAAAAAATTTGCAAAAAAAAAACCATTCACCGTTAATTGGGCTGTTTTTCTGCAATAGGTAAAGTCCTTCTTACGTTTGGCTGCCTACGAACTTCTCTTGGATAGATGGGCTCTTTGTCGATACAGCGAGCGCTCGGAAACTGCCACGACATGCAGAGTCGCAAGGCCCCCCGCGCCGAGAGTGTGAATGTGAAATATTTTTGGTAGATATTTTTTTGTAGACAAAAAAGCTTTTTTTTTTAACAAATAGTGTTTAAAGTTTTGCTTCAAAAAATAAAAGATTTTGATACCACTAATTGCACATTCTCACTTTCAATGCTAATGAGCAAATATAATCGACTTTTATTAAGAAACCTTGACCGCCATTTATTCTTAAAAAAATTAACTATTGGCAAAACAACCTCCTCTATATTTATCTCTTTTTTACAACTATTTTTATACCCACCCCACAGTTTAGAGTAGTGAATATATTAACAATATTTTTCAGCGTGGCAATTAGAGTAACTTTAGTATTACTAGTTTTCGACTGGTGGTTAAAATTCAACCCCACAGCTGTTACTTTCCTTTTAAAAAAATTTTTATTTCGCTACTGTACTCGTACTATTATGATGGCTGTTAGCTGTTAGCTGTTTTACTTTTTTTGTTTTTGATGTTTGAAAAATTTGTTTTTGTTTTCTGTAAAGAAAATCGATTTTTTGTTGCGCAAAACTACCAAACCAAAATATTCAGCGCCAAGAACATTACTGACGAAAAGACAACTACAAAGCGAAATATTTTTTAATGTAAAATACATTATTATTGTATTATATTATATTTTATTATTTGTTCATTCCTTTCCTTCATTTCATTTGGTATCTTGTTATTTTATTTTAATTCATTTTAATTTAATTTCTTTAATTTAATTTATTTTTTTATTTTACTTTATATATGTACATTTTTTCTAATTTAGTTTCATTTAATTAAATTTATTCCAAATTAATTAAATTTTGTTTTAGGTTCACTTTATTCTGCTTGATTTTGTTTTATTTCATTTTATGTAACTTAATTCAATTAAATTTTATTTCTCTTTATTTTGTTTGGTATCGTTTTATTTTATTACAATTTATTTTATTTTTATTTGGCTTAGTTTAATTTAATTTACTTTATTTCATTTCGTTTGTTTTAATTTACTATATTCTTTTTTGTTTAATTTAATATATATTTTTTGCTAATTTGGTTTTATTTAGTTTAATCTATTTTACACTATTTTTTTTCTTTTAATTTTCTCTTCTCATTTTATTTGATATAATTTTATTTTACATATATCATTTTATTTTATTTAACTATATTTTATTTTATTTAATACAATTTTATATTACCTTATTTGTTTCATTATATTTAGATAAAATTAATTTAATTCAGATTCATTTACTTATTTTTTGTTTTTTATTCTTTCTTATATTTTATCTTTTTTTATTTATATATGTGCTTGATTTCTATACACTCAATTACTCGCTCTCTCTTGCTGACTCTGCGTTCTTCTTTCAGCACAACCATGGTTTCTCCGTCCCCATATTTCCCCTTCAACATCAAATATTATAAATTCCATAGAATGCGAATAGTAGTAGGCAGGCCCGGATGAAGAATGTGGGGCCCCGGGGCCGGGATACGTGTGGGGCCCCTCTTTTGAAGTCATGATTACATACAATCTATTAAAAAGTTACTCACCAATTTATTTTAGCATGATCGTTGTTTATATAATCAGTTGTCTCGATTCATTAGTAATATAGTAATCAATACTTTGACGTTTTTACAGTATATAACACTAAATATATTAAAATGATACTAATGGAACGACTCTTTACGAGTTTTTTCTGCTGCTCTTTGAACTCAATATAACTAAGTCATTTTTGATCAATTTCATCTTGGAGAAGGATCTTCACTTGTTCAATTCGTTACCATCATAGACAGGTATAATCGTAGAATAATTTCTGAATTGACAAACGTAGACTGTAAATTGTTTTCCTTTATTATGCGGTACAAAAACATCTCAGTTGATTCGTTTTCTCCTTTTGTGTAGAGGTTTGCAAAATTTTTGAGTTGGTTGAGCTCATTCCCTAAGGAGGCTTCTAAATCTCTCGGGTATGTTTCCACTAGTTTTTTTGCATTCAAGTCGATATCATCTGATTTTATTTGTATTAGCTCACCAATGAAATTAAATCGCTCGTAAGCCAACTCGTAGTCGGAAATTTTGTCTTCAACTACACTAATCAATTCATCAATGACTGGAAGAAAAGCTTTCGTACGAAATTTTTCCCTCGCTGAAAGTTGCACTACCGATGCCTTAGAATCAAGAGGTTGAAGGCGAACATTGGTGGGTCTTACTCGGACAGATTCATAGTCGCTGAGCTCGGCCCATTCTTTAGCAGTTTTTTCGTACGTCTCGAACTCATCTCTCGTGGATTTCACGAATGATTGCAAAGATAACAGACAGTTAACAGCAATGCGTAGTGTAATCGTAGGACTTTGGAGAGATTTGATAGTTGAATCGAACCTTTCAAGAATGCCGTGCCAAAAGGTACCTGCTTCAAGGGAGCCCATTTTCATTGTCAGTCCTCGAGCTTGGCTTCTAACCACATAGTTTTGATCACTGTCATCAACTTTCACAGCTTTTGTAGCATCGGTACGACACGACCAACGAGTACTACTCAATCGCTTGAGACTGTAAGATACTTTTAGTGGGGATAAGTTGGCAGTTAATATCTTATATCGCGTCGTTGAATTCGTCAAAAAAAGAATCTTCCATTACGATATTCCAAAGTGTAAGAGTTGCAAAATACCGCAATAACGAATTTTCTAAATACGTCACAATTTGACTGTAGTTCTTATCTATAAACAAAATCAAACACATTTTCCCTGCTGACCATGTAAAAGATCTCATAGTTCAATTATAAAACAGAAAAGCGTCTTATGACTAAATACACTATTTTGATATGATAATCATAGAACCTGACTATATGGAGTTTTCAGCTTGCTCTAGACAAGGGTAGGCCTTAGGTAGGAAAACGCTCGAGAAGTTATGAATTTACATGAGAATACATATTTATTATAGAAGTTTGCCGTTGAATTTTGTAGATTTAACAATCCGTATGTTATGTCATGACCGTGTCCGTGCGAAATGGACGATTACGGAGTGCCTGACATTTTATATTCGATAAATGAAAATTATGGCATTTCCTAGAGCCTATCCGTGCCTAACTAAGACAAACTGAAAACAATGTATATATATATATAGTCTCTAACGCAGCTGCTTGAACACAACTAATTTTTTATTATTCAAACGCTGTGCCGTTTAGATTTTTAAAGTTTGTTAATGTAAGTAAGGTTATAATAGTTTTGATTCAATTATTTTTTAATAATCAAACTTGGATTGTATTTTTATGTCAAGGTTAACTCAGTTACAATGCGGATGAGTAGAGTTATTTTTTACGAATGATATTCAGAAAAGAAAATTTAAATTCTTGAAAAGCTAATTTTGCAAGTTTGATTTTGACAAATTAAAAATAAATCACATTTCATGAATTATTTTAGCAAAACGAGCAGATATAAATAGCGAATGCGTTGTTGTTAACTTGTGATATTGACACATTTACCTTTCTAGCTGATGTTAATTAATCGAACGGAACAATTCTATATGAACATCAGCAACAAACGGTTTAGTGACAATAATATCATTAATGAGATTCATTTTTCAGCAATTAACACAGTAAGACAAATTACAAATTTTCCTTTACTCGTAAGTGTTACCCCGTTATTTCAACTGACTTTGGTTTACTCTCGATTTTCTCGATATGAATCGATAGTTTGACTGCGTTGCTCACACTGAGAGGTGGAGGGAAAATTGAACGAAATATGACCTAACCAATATCGCGTTTCCTCTTTGTAACCAAAAATTTGGGTATATCAAGTTAAAATAAAATGATAATATCAACTGTGTCGAGTAATATAATAAAATTTTATTCAAATCAATTGAGTAACAAAAATGAAATAAAATAAAGTGGAATAAAAATGTCAAAGCAAAAAAAAAAATCGTTTGTACTGATGAAAAAAATTAGTTTATTCTTTCATTTTGTGGGGGCCCAGGCCGCGGCCCCGTCGGCCCTTCCCTTAATCCGGCCCTGGTAGTAGGTATGTGCGTGTTGCTGTCATTTTTTTTAATTGATTTGTGCGCCTATTATTCAACTAATTTGAAATTTTATTAAACTTTTTCCCGGCATAAAAATACCTTTCGAATGATCTATAATTATTTATACCTTATAAGTACGGTTTAGATGTAAATGAGGTGCAAGTAAAACTTGCTAGCCTTTTTATACAAAGATGGTACTTAATTAAATCTGCACCACTAAGTTAAGCTTAATAAGTTTCAAAATAATTTTTGCTATATACATATATATTGATTAAAAGTTAATGTTTCGAGATATTTGAGTTACAAAATAATTAGTTTTTGGTAAAAAAAACTTGCTCTCGCCACTTTCCAAACAAACCGCCATGATTTTTTTTTTACTTATTTTGGTTAAAATTGAGTGCCATTTAAATCCAGCTTTTAACTTAGGAGTGTGCGGCTGAAACATTTGAGAGGTATCAACATTAATTTGTTGCAAATTTCTCAAAAAAAAAAATATAGAGGAGTAGAAACGCTTTTACTTCTGAAAACTCTACTTTGACAAATTTGATACCCCGAACGCAATATGTTATTTTTCAAAACCACTTTCCTTTTATATAAACCATATAAAGAGAAATATTCGTCTTAATTGAGCTTAATATAATTGGTTATCATTGATATTTTTTCACCTTCGATTTGTGGCATAGTTTAATTTGGCCATGAAAGCTGTAGGCGGGAGCGCTAATTTTCGTTTGTAGTGTGAGTAGTTTGAAATAAGAAATATATATTTTAACACTTGTTGCGAAATGAAATATAGAAAAAAGTTTGTGTGCGATTTGAATATTTCTACAAATTTTTTTTTAAATTATAATTTCATTATTCATACACTTAGAAAATATATGTATCAAATTAGTAAGTTGAGTCAGCTACTACCACTCTCTTCACTATACAGTGTTCAATAAATAAACCACAATGCACTGGGGCGTATACGCAATTATTTTCTGAGCAATACAGATGCCACACCCAATTGGATATGAGAAGCTTTTGTGCGACTGAAAAAATAATAATTTTTCACTTTTAATCCGTAAACAAAATGTATGCGATGTATACCCCTAATAATAGGCAGAAAAATAAAAATAAATAAAAATTCACAAGAAACAAATTCACAATAGGGACTTAGCGATTATATATAATACTTATGTGCTGACATACAAACACTGGCGCTCTGAGCTAATATTTGCTTTATACTTTACTGCTAAACGCATTCATCTTAAGCACTAACTTATCCACAATGCCATGCCTCCCCCCCCCCCCCCCCCCCCCCGTGCGCTATGGCATTTTGGTTGGTTTGTTGGGATATATAAGCGGAATATACACAGAGGACGCGCAGATAATAAGCATAATGAAGAATACGCTAGGGAGAGATTAATGAAAGAGAGTAGAAAGCATGCGCTAACTTGAGGCACACAAGACGAGAAAAAGGGGGAATGCATGAAATAAGCAAAGTTATTTTAGCTAAAAGACTTGCGTAAGAATAATGGAAAATTACCTTACCCACTACAAAACCAACAACAAGTGTTAAGTTGCTTAACGGTACGTACGCCGCCAAGCAAACGCCCACTTGCTGAATGTAGAGCAGCTCGTTGGTGGCGTAATTGTAGGTGGAGACGTTTAGCTAGCTGTTTTATGTTATGCAATCCCTCTGGCTGTAAGCGCTTGCGGCATAGTGCTAACAGAAATTAGATATTATTTACGATGCGCGCACGTTATTTGACCTTAGCGGCCTAGCATAAATTATCACCATAGCACGCTTACGGTTTATACTCGTACCAAGTGCGCCAAGAGCAGTAACAGCATCGGCTTAAACATTTTCAATGAATTTGTTTCCCTTTTTTTTTGTTAGCCATTTATTTATTGAAAACGGCCCACAAAAACAACACGCTGAATATGGGCGAATCATGTCGATTTTTTGTGGGCTGGATGTTTAAAATTTATTCACCATTTATGTGTCTTCATAAGTAAAATCGCAATAGGGGTGAATTACGGCAGGGCAGTTAAGTAAGTAGCTGAAAGTAAAAGTCGGATGGAATTTAATGGCTTAAAATAATATGTAACGGATATATAGGATACAGCTTATAGATATGTATGTATGTGCTTGGTTTCTTTTTGTAATTTTTTTTTGTATTTATAATCCAGCGTGTGCTCACATATATTTTATTATATCTTATTTTACTGCCTGAGATAATTTACCTTTTTTGAACCACAATTTAAGTGCCTTGTTTATGTATGTAGGTAGGCCGCTAATGCGTAGAAGGTTACGTCTAAGTATATATCTACGTACAAATAACTGTAAACTCGAAACGCACATATGTATGAACCTTAGGTAAGCTATATATATTCTATGTTAAAGTTTGAAGTGTTAGTGTTCTATATTTCAAAGTTTTAATTTTATAAAGGTATTTTTAGTACATTGACCAAAGCCGTGTGAGTTTATAACTGGTTTAGAATTATGATTTATTATATTTTTTAAAAAGTGCAATAAAAATTCTATAGTTGGATATCATTGGATTGAAACCAAGGGGGTTTCTGCCTTATGGAATATTCAGTGCATTATTGTACAAAGAAATAAATAACAAATAATTTTCCAATAATTTATTAACGAATTATTTTGTTTTGCTGATTGTCGAAAACGAAAAGCTACTTTCATTAATTATAAAAAAAAGTATTACCTTTAAAAAGTTCGCTCATAGTTATTTCATTATATTTCTTTAAGCAAATATACTCCGTTATAAATGCATGTCTTTTGTTTTTTTATTAATATTTTTAAGAGCGCCAAATCAATTGTGTGATTCACAAACTGTCGTAATGTGTCATAAATCATAAAGTCATAAAATTTTAGATTTCAAAAGTTATATTTTTGGATTGCATTGAAACAAGTAACTAAAGCTTAGCAATTTTGTATTTTTTTAAGACCTTATTACTTATGGCACATTATTACACCTTGGGAATCACCCAACTAATATTTTGACACGAAACGATACATTTTTTGGATACATTTTTTTTTTTTTCATAATTGCTGAAACGATTAATTTTCTTCTTCACTTGTAATAAAAAAATGGGAAAGTCTAAGACCTCAGAGCTCGTTCAGAATGTGAGATGTTCGACATAAATTTATGTTTGATTGTGTCTTTCGATAATTTTTCATCCCGGCTAAAACGGATCATTGTGGGCATTCCATGTCTCTCTTGGGATACTTTAGCAGTGAAATTTCTTCTAGAGAGAATTGGGCAGGGTGCGCTATGTAGAAACGAGGGCTTTCCAATATCTTCACCGATCGTTGGAAGCTTGATAGAAGTGTCGGAGGTAGAGTATACTGCCAAAAACCCTGTCAGAAGCGAAAATTTAGGCAAACCGATCACTGCAACGAGTTTCGAGCAAAGATAGTCACAATCAAGTAAGCGGCCGATTGACTGCCGCCTAGCGCGACCTCTGTAAGAGAAGTAAATTTCTACTCTAAAAGTCAAACATCAATTCGAGCTCATGGTTCACTGACGGTATATTTGAAGGTAGTTATGGGTTGTCTGATTCCTTTTTCGAGAGCTTTAAAATGCTTCATCCTCGAAATAATACGGTTACTTTGGCACGGCGATATTCCAGGACATTACTCTTTAAGCATGAAATTTGTCTAAGTTTTTCTGGCCAACTGTCTACTGCTCTTGAACGATTGGAATAACGATTGGAATAACGAGATCTTTGTGGCCCAAGGTAGGCTGGATTAAGTCAGGGCTTCAGGGGTTTCCTCGCCCCTTGTCAATCATAGGAGTGCTCAATATCAGCACAGATCCTTACTTCGACAATTGTTTATAGGACGAGAAAGTGAAACCATGTAAAGCGCGCAGATACTACACACTCGGCAATAGCGGCCATCGTTTCACTTAGCTAATATAAAGTCTTCTACGGTGCATTGATCAAATTTATGGTGGTTATTGTCACGTAGTATGTATTGCGTGGGCCCGAAACTTATTTACTTGGATTAAAGCATATTTTATGTTTACATAAAAACGTCCGGCTAGCAGACGACTGCAACATCTAGGAACAAAATGCTCATGTATCTATATATCCACAATAATACTAAAGTAGTTCTACATATGTACATGTACATATTATGATACATACATATAAATAAATAAATACGTAAAAAAGACCCAGTATGCAAAGAACTCTAGGCCTGTCGTCATCCATCAATTACTCCGACTTCATTTGTCGGCAATGTCGCGAATGTAAAAACCTCTACTTCTACTCAGTGAAAGTATAATTACTTTTCGCTCTCTTCGAATGTTATGTCAGCTGGAAGATATTCTAGTGAATTCTTATCTTAATAAAGTTTAAAGTCAAGTTTGTACTGCAGGTTTAATGCAAAACAAATATAATTATTTTTAATCAATGTATGCTTTTTTTTATAAAGAAGATTCCATATAATTACAAACAAAAACACTCATTTTATCTTCATACTAAATATATGAAGACCCAACTATATTAGTCGATATGCCCTTACGTGGGTGTCCATTTAACTCGGCCGTCTATCACAGGAAATATTTTTTGAAATTTAGAGAATTTATTAATAATAATAATTGACGCTTACATTATAGTTTAATATTTTGCTGAACATCTCCTATAATTTCTGGTGTGTGTCAGGGTGTTCTAACAAAATTGAGAGACCTAGCTGTATGCCGACTACGAACGGTAAATGATTTTTGTGAGAAGTTTTTTTATGGAAAAAATACAGTCGGAGGTTTTCTACTGCCTGCCGAGGGATCGCAGCTATAAAAAAATACCTTTTCTTTAATTTTTATGTTACTTGCCCCGGCCCAAATTCGCTATATAGATCTTAACCTCCGATAAATGTTTTAAAACCATTTGTCTCCTTTTATATAAACAAATTTGGCAGGTATATAAATATTCAAGCTAACTTTTGCAAACCAATCGAGTAGTTTATTATTAGTGAATAAGTAAATTTTCCTAAAATATTAACAATCTACGATCTAGTTACAAAACAATTTCTATGTACATAGTGTCATAAATCTTGTGAAAGGTAAGAAGAGTGTTTTTACTGTTATTTTCTTAGATATCCAAGAGACCATTAAGTCTTGATCAAAGCGAAGCTTCTTTATCACGTTTGCAAAAGAAAGGCAAAATAATGCTGTAAGAGAAAATTATAAATATTTATTTTATCCAACAGGCACCCGAAACAGAATCCTGCATTATTTGTATTTCCTCAAAAAGTCCAACAATAATTGAAAGCCCCGGACTTATATTTTTTTAAAGCAGTAACAATAATTACTTAAACTTCACTATATATTTTTTAAGTCGGAAGTAAATTTCATTTTCCTTATGATAAATAGTTAATATTGAAATTTTTTGCTTATGATAAGCACGCAACCAAGTTGAGTTCCATAGCAATCAAATAACATTTTTAATGGAAATATTTTGAAATAACAGGCATTTCAGGTTTAGATATTTCAGTTCCCTTACATTTTATAGAAAATTTGTTTAATTTGGATAAGCAGGTTTTTATCAGGAAAATACTTTTATTTCGGCTTTAAAAATTATTAGGCCACGTTAAACAGTTAGTAATAACTAACTAAAAAATAATAGTCGGGTTGAACGATTATTTTATTTCAAATAAAATGAAATGTAAGTGGTCGTGTGTTTCAAAGAAAATAAGAGTCCAAAAATGCATTTTTTCTAACGACTTTTATTATACACTTTATAAAAGTCCAGGTCCCTACTCTCAACCCCTCCTATGCTAGTGCGTGCTCATGAGAAAAGAAATGTTGTTGTTTCTAGGAGCATAATGCTGATGCAAGGGATATAAAAAAACTTCATTATCGCATTGGCCTGCAGCTCTTTGAACGCCAGCTCCATTACTATTATTATAATTTTGTACTTACAATCAGTCTTCAAAACTTCGACTGGGTGCGCAAATTCAAACTACTCATCCGCTCGTACACACAACTGCGTACATTAATAAATGTAACACAGAAAATACGGCTAACTATAAAAATTTACGATACCATAAAAATGGACGCTCTCTATCTTTTTATATGCCAACAGCAAAATACTATATACGTAAATGAAAAAAACATAATAAAAATTTGTTAGTTGGAAAAAATGGATTTTTCGCTTTGTTCTTTACCAGCACAGAGCTTCAATAATTTAATAAGTTTATAGAGTAATTGTGGACGCCGAAGATGTGTGGGCTTTGTGCATAACTGCTAGTCGAATTTTGTGGGCTCTCCTATGATTGGTGATAATAAACCTTAAATAATGGTAGATATTCTATTTAATGTCAATCGTAACTCTGTAGTGGTCGATTGCTCTAAGGTCCAATCAAACCCCATGTAGGTCACCGTAACTGTTTTTTTTTTTGTTATACCAACTCAGGAGGCACATCATAAACTTGATGAGAAGCTCGGCCCTATACCGCATATGTTAGCAAATTATTGTATATCTCTTTCAAACAAGCCATGTGCCCAATTATATCGGTTGATTTGCTATTATTTTATGGCGGTATTTAAATAGCGTTTCATGCATTTTTCCTAGCCTCGGTCATGCAATAAATAAACCATCAAAGTTGTTGGTACATATTTAGAGAACTCCAAATCACAATTAATTGTAGAATGTATGGCATATATAAAAAACTAAACACGCAATAACAATATGGTTATATACTTTTAGCCCAAAGGGGGCGTGTAAAACTTTATTGCAAAATATTTGATTGTTTTGAAGCAGAAGATATTTTCTGTAACAATTGTTCCCTACAAAATGACCAGCTCGTTACATGATTAATATCGTATTGAAGATATATTCAATTGGTTTTGATTACTAATATTTTTAGGAATAATTTCTATTTTGAGCCCGATTTTTATTAATGCTACTACTATTTACTACCAATACCAATTTCTACTTATGACCAGTACTACCAGTATTTCTACCACTATTTTTACTAGTGCTACTACTAATTTCTACCACACTTTTTACTAATTTCTGCCACGATTTTATTACTAATGGCACTTCTAATTTCTGCCACTATTTTTACTAATGCTACTACTAATTTCTACCACAATTTTTACCAATTTCTCCACTAAATTTTACTAATGCTACTACTAATTTCTACTACTCTTTTTACAAATTTCAGCCCCGAATTTATTACTAAGGCCACTACTAATTTCTACCACTATTTTTACTAAGTTCTCCCACTGTTTTTTACTAATGCTAATACTAATTTCTACCTCTATTTTTACTAACGCTACCACTAATTTCTATCGCTATTTTTCTTACTTTCTAAGCCTATTTTAAGAATCAAAAAAATTCAAATCATGTCTTCTAAAAATTTCTCTCATAGTTAACCCTCTATCTTTTTGTAGAATCGGCAGAGAGGTTTTATTTCTGCCCCACGCACTAAGGTGCACGATTGTTTTTTTTTTTTAATGGCTACATTCCTTTTTAATTTTGTGTAAATAAAGCGCTAATTTTAGAACTTTAAAAAGCCTGGATATTCTGTGCCAAAAGAGACTCCAAATGGGTTTTGGATCTCCGATTTTTTTTCATCATTATTTTTTATGACACCATAATTGAGAGAGGTATCCCAGATTTTTAAAATTATATTTTTGTTTATGTATTTTCTAAAATCGGTTTTTGAAAGACCAGGTCCCTTTGTTTTAAATGCTACTAACTTTGCGAAAAATTTGCCTTTTTATTTGCTATACTTGTTTTTGAAAATATTTTTAGATTATAAAATTAAAAAAAAAAGTTTTCAAAAAAATTTTTCAAGTGTAATACGAAATTCGGATTTCTAAAAACTATCGATTTTTTTACAACTGCGTTTCTAAATAGCTATCAATTATTCAGCAACTTTTCAACCAAGCGCGATAATGGGATATTAGTGGCATCAATTTTTTTCGAACTTATAAAATTCCACGTCTTTAGTTTTCCAATCCAAAAAATCCGTTGAAGTTCTGTTATTTTCACTGTCTTTTAATATTTTTAAAGAGGTATTAAATTCATGGTATACTTTTTGGATTTTATTTTGTAAATACGACTTATTAAAAACATGTTTTTTTAAGTTGGGAATTTATTAAGTAATGGGATTACAACATCAACCACGAGCAAGGCTCAATCAAGACGAGCTAGATTTTTATGAGGTTTATTCCTTAGTCGCATTTTCCGATTCCAGAGGTAGTAAGATCGATAATTAAACAAAAACGCAATATTTTGTTACACTAAAAAGAACTTAGTTCATATCGAAATTTCATTAAACAGACACTGTGTTTTTTGAAATTGATTAAATAGTAATTTCAGCAAAAAAAAACTTCCGCATTTCTTTAGACCAATACTTTCTACACGATGTCCAAAGTCATCTTTACCTTAATTATTTATATAAATTTTGTCGAGTAACAGAAGCTTGTCGAAGACTTTTCTTTACCCCATGACTCTCCAATAGTAAAGGGTTACGGCTTTGACTATATAAATAATTAATAATTATATATCTAAATATAAATGTTCACTGTTCTGGGTTTCTATAAGTATATATATACATTTTTGATAAATTCACAGATGTTTTCTTAAAGAAGATACCCGGTCCGCATGTGACGGAGAAGAAGGTGTCGGAGGTTTTTAGAAAACAAATGCAAGCAAATTTTTTATTAATAATTTTAAAATAAATATTATAGAGATACGTGCTAACAAATTATCAACGTTATGTTTGAAAAGTGTTTAGAAAAATAAGAATTGAAAAAAAATTTTCCAAATCAGAGAGTCCTCTCTCAATTAGTACTATAACATAAATAAATTATGAAAAAAAAAAAACAGAGATGCAAAGGCCAAAAAGCCGATACGGCGCAGAATTTGTTTCTTTGTGCACCTCTGGAGGAGTGTCAGAAATTCAATTAAAATATACAAAGGTTATAGGAAATATTAAAATATCGGTGTCAAGCTGTTCGTCTCGTAACGATGGCTCAGCTAACTTTTATGAGGGTTGCCAACTGCTTTTAAAATATGGATATTAAACGATTCACGTCGGCGAAAAGAAGGTTTATACCTATATTTTTAAGATGACTGCCACCTGTCTGAAAAGTTGAGTTTGATAAAACTATGCGCAAGTTATATGAAATAGTAAAATATGGGTGTAAAACGGTTTCTTTCACAGCGGAGAATGTTTGTAGGTAGCTATTTTTTAATGAAGGTTGCCACTTGCTTGAAAAGTTGAATTAAGTTAAATTATACACAGGTTATATGAAATAGTAAATTTTCGGAGTCAAACTATTCGTCTTGCTAGAAGAAAGTTTGTAGGTATATTTGGAAGGGGGGTATTATAATTTGGGTATCAACCTGTTCGGACAAGATGCCTACTTATATTTCTGTGAGAATTACATATGGAAAGGGCAATTAAAAAATCAATATAAGCAGGCCAATGTCTACAGAGGCTTTCTTGTATATCTATACAATAAACAGTAGACTTCCAAATAATGTGATTGCGATCTCTGCAAAGCATTTTGAATCTTCCACCGGTGGATCTCTGTGAAAAATTTCTGACCGACTATCGTGCTATGAGGCGATTCTGCCATGGAAAGGATTCAAATTTGGACATGCGGCAAAGTTTTTGGAAACTGTCCTAAATAATCTACGAAAACTTGATTATTATATTCTTTTACTCTGATTGGACAAGAAATTCAAAATGAGAGTCCCAGAGAAGAATGAATAATAAGGTTGAAAGAAGTTACTGCTTTTCCACCAAAAATATAAAATGCATTATTTATTAAGACTTTAGCTTAAATACTTAAAAAAAAAAGTAGACTTACGTAAGGTGGACTGATTTGAAAATATCTCCAAAAATGGAGTTTTTTTGTAAATAAAATATATATACTGAAATATGTCAGAAGGGAGTGGAATAAATTAGCCGACCGTTGTCTTTGGTTGTATAAAAAGGAATGCCTCGCTCTTTATTTTTTAGATGACGCTTTGCCAACGAATCCTGGCTTACCAACTAACGAGTAATTACAACGTGTCTTAAGGGCTAGTTACACATCTACTTCTTAACAATAAAATCTTAAGGTCTAGTTACATAGATGTGTGATCTTAAGGTCTAGTTACATACGTGCACATGCCTACTCTCCTGATATCTCTTACAATACTAATTTTTTTGCCTATTTATTTCCATCAAAAATAATTTTTATGAGCTCAGGACCACTTATTTGCTAGGAAGTTATTGAAAACACAACAATCGTCGATGGTTTAGCCTCTATTTTTGTAGATGTATGTGGTGATCTCCAAAATAGCAGCTATAATTTCTTCCATTGTTGCTTTTTTAATAACTTCCCAATAAATAAATGATCTTGAGCTCATAAAAACTATTGTTGTTATTTGAAACATTAAAAAAAATCATCTTAGATGGTAAAATAGTTTCAGCATGAAACGTCTGCGAACAAATATAAAAAAAAAAATTCAACGGACAGTAATGAAATTTTTGATGCTGCTTTTAAAGCGGTCTCGCTCATAATATTTTTTCGAAATATTTTGGTGAGTTTCTTGAACTACAATAGATTTTATAAATAAATTGGAATTTGTCTTGTATGCAGCCAAATGTAACTGAAAACTGGGTATTTTTCATATTCTCGAAAACCTGACATCACGTGGAGCAGCCGTTTTGATAACTTTTTATCTTAGCTCTTGATTTTCCATTGTATTACGCAACAACGCTCAAGTATTCAATTTGATATTATTATTTTTTGATTAACTTTACCTAGCAACCAGCTGCGCCTCTTTTATAACAGATTTACCAAGATACAATAACACCAACCTGCATCTCATTCTACACGCAATTATTTTTATTATGTCACATTATTTCAGGTGAAAATCCATGATAATTCACTTGCACGTTTTCCATGAAATGGGAAAGCATAAATCACACTCCGAACATTATTTCCATTTGAAACGTAACCATCCTGCTTAATACAAGTTGGCAAACAAAAAGTGAGTTAGTTCGACAAATTTATGCATACCTACTTATGTACATACATAAGTAAATATAGTCGTATATATTCCATTAGTTAGACACGTGCTATAAAAGCCAGTACGAATTGCATGCAGAGTGGACATTTGGCACAGCTTATATTTGTTCATTTGTTCATTTTTCAAAAGCAGATTTGTCTAATACTCGTACTTGTAGCACCCCAAATACCAGGAAGACAGCATGGCGCAATATTGCTAAATATGAGACTGTACAATGAAGAGAATAGCACATAGTAAATAATAATATGTATGTATGACATACTTAGGTGAATGGAGGTGTGTGTGAGTACACTGAGCTCAAAAGCTCACCTATAATTAAAGATATCGACGTCTAAAATATAGCTTGATGAGAGAGAGTGAGCTATAAAATCTTTTTAATTTTATTTTGAATTTCTTTACAAATTTATTGAGATGGTTAATTTAAAACAACCATTTTTAATTTCAATTAAATATACAAACGTAATTAAACAAATATTACTTTATACTTAATTATTAAATGTGAAATAAATTACTGAATAAAACTTAATTAAATAGTTAAAGAAATTACATATTATACACATTTCACAATATTAAAAAAAGATATTGCATCAGCCAATTTAATGAGAAATTTAATTCGCGAGATTGACTGTAGGTTTTCTTTACTTTGTGAATAATCTACTTTATATTATTCTTATTTTAATATTCAGCCTTATACAGAGTTTCACCAGTTTTCCACTTTTCAAATCTCCTCATTGTAAATTTCGCCCTAAAATTGTTCACATTCGAACATATCTTTCACTTAACGGCAACACGAATTTCGGCCGAAAAGAGTAGCCATTTTCACTCGTTTTTTTGATTTCAATTTGAGAGGCGAATAAACAGATCCAAAACATAAGTAATGTGTTATTTATAAAATTACAATGAAAAACAATGGAATTTACTTCTATTCTAGGAGTAAAACGATAAATTAGAAGCTTACTGACCATTTTGATAGCCACCGTCCGCCAAAAAGAGTAAAAAAGCGCTAAGTTTAATTATTTTTATTATTTTGCTTATCAACAGGGATCTAAATGTTTCAATTATTATATTCGATTTTCCTCAATTTTAACTTTGTAAACAAAACACAGAGTTGTAGTCCCTTGTTCGAATTTTACTAGCTGTTTCGAAGTAAAATTTATTTCGGGCGAAATTCAAAATAAGCGTATTCACTTCGGGCTGACAAAAAAAATTACTGGCGAATTACGGACGAACTTTTTTTCGTGCGGAACTCAAAATAAGACCGATTACTCGTATGAATTTTGTTCTTTGGACTTTTTATATCTTTACAAATAAATTTTTTGTTTTACTTAGCTTTTCCAAAAGTTTTCAATGAATAATATGCTTCTTGGTTTTTGTTCTGAAAGGTAAGTAACAAAATATTCCGTAATAAAAACTGGCATCAAGCTCAATTAAATTACACTAGGTTTTTAAATATAAGGCCAAAAATAGTATAACAATTTTAAATAATGATTTATTTTTTTTAAGGTTATTCTATTTATTTGTGAGGGGACTTTATCGGCAAACAGCGAAATTCGGATTTTTTAAATTTTGTAGATTTGCACAAAAAACTTTTAAAATTCAACTTGGTTTAACTTTTGAAGAAAAACATTGCCAGTTGGATAGTGAAAATCAAAAAAATTTGACTCATTGCATTGTGGAGAACTCTGTTGTCTCGGGTCGTAAAATGAAATATTCCGAAATGAGGCAATGGAATATGAATTATAAACATTATAAACAAATATTTAAAACCTATTTTAATAATATCTAGGTATTCAACGTTATTATAATTAGAAGTAAAACTTGTATAATTAAATAAAATAAAAACAGTAAAAAAAAATGTGATATTTGTGATATTTTTTTTTATTAGAAAATAGTCTAATTAAAAAAAACTTAGTTGGCAATAATTTCCAATTGATAAGATCATCGGCTAGTTAAAACAAATAGGAGATTCTAATGAAAACCAAGATTCCCCTTCTAATTAGATTGAAGAGCTTCTTAGTTTATAAGCATTTCACTAGATCTTATTTAAATAGTATATTTAGTATAGTATTATTAGTACCAGATCTATTTTAAATAGTATTTAATTTTGCGAAATATTTTCTTAATTATATTGAGTGGGTTTCATCTTAGGTTTATGGGCTTTTTAGTAGATTTTATATAAATCTTAATTAAGGGGGTCCTTTTTAATTACATTGAAAAGTTTTTTTATTTGTTTTACATGTTATCTTCTTGATTTTATTTAAAAGACATATCCAGTCATGACAAGAAGGACTTATTATTTGAAAAAAGAATCACAGAGAAATCCGCTAAATTTGGTTTAGATTCATAGTAAAATGCTCTATGGTATTTTCGCTCTGTGTAGATACTCTACAATTGCAAGCCTACCTGCGATTGTCATTTTTATATTATCCTCATTTATTAGCTTATATTCTATATATTCTCCTCTCATTTCCCATCATAATTCGCACGCCGTTTGCTTTTGTCTTGCACGAATCAAACAGACATTTATCTGTACGCTAGTCATCCACCTGCTCATCTCTACTCTGCTCACTGAGCCAACTGCATTTAATTTGCTCAATATCCTTCCCTTTGTCCGATTTACCAACACAGCTGTACTGGCAATTGCGACCAATTGTTCTGCCTGTCTGTCGCCTATCACACTAAATATGCACATACATATCTACAGTTATATATCGTTGACTGACAACAACTATCACAACAAATAATATCCACTGACTTACCACCAACTATCCGGGTCCTGAAAGCCAGCAAACGCTTTGTCGAATTCAATTCGAATTTGTTTGTGTGCTCGTGTAGGAAAAAAGTAAATCCGTGGTGTTGAAATAATAAAGCGTCATATCGGATGATAAAAGTACATTTTTTATTGTCGTAAATTCGTTTTTTTTTTCACTTTACTATGGTTTCCTTTTGCCTCCGCTGCTCTGCTATTCTGCTGCTGTGACTGATGTTTTTTTGTGAGATATGTCCTTTGTAAGATATCCTGCTACGTCTCCTCACAATTCTTGCCCGCTGCGCTTTCTATTTTGGTATATTTAATTTTCCTCTTTTATGTAATTTTTTCTGTTTTCCTGCTGCTTTTGTGTCGCCGCTTTCATGGCTATCATCAGACGATCTTTGCATTGTTAACATTAACGAAGCACTCTGTCAATGCTCTCGCAACTCTCCTTTCCACTACAACACATTACACTTTTGATGTACACACGTAGGTACTTATGTGTGGTTGTATGTGTATGTGTCATAAAGTATATTACACTGTACAGCAAACAAAATTGGCCCGGAGTTTGTTAATATTTTCTAATAGTCGACCTAACCAGTAATGAAAGGCTCGATGGATTTGCAAAAGTTAGCTAGAATTTTTTTTTATTACCATTAAAGTTTTGATACCCGGGCATATGTAGCTTTCAAAGAAGTGTAAAAAATGGTTCAAATGTGCATTTCAGCAAAATAAGAAGTACACAGGCCTATTCTGCATTTCTATGCCGACAAAATTGCTTCATTTTGAAAAGCTTTGCCTTTGATTAGGCAGAATGCAAAGTAATTGGCTTTTTAACTCCAAATATATATCTTTCTTGTCAGTCAAACCTTTTATACTTAAAAGTTCATATTACAAGGAAGTGTAATAAGGCTTTCTTTTATTCTAATCTCTATTCAATAAGGTTATTAAATCTGCATCAGAAAATTTGTATTTATAAACACATGGAAAACGATCAAAATGAAACCAACTTGTTTTTGATTACAGCGTTTTGCGAAAATTATTTATTTGACTTACAGTGGCAATCCCTACGATAGTACCATTGAGACCAGTTGATTATATTTGTAAACAAACTTCATTAATTAGTTCGAAGCAAAACATGATTTTCATTTTGGGTCATCCCAAACAAAAAACCTTAAACCTCTTTCTCGCACAGTCACCCCTGTAGATATTGAACCAAGCCCAGTACCCATAAAAGAGAACGGGTTTGAAAACCAATCAACTATCGTTAGTAGCCCGTTTTTAACCCTGCTGTTAGGTTAAGACCATTTGGTCCAATTTTTTTTTTGTTTTCTTTGTAACTTTGGAACGGTGATATATACTGTCTAAATTTTTCAGCTCAGGTGGTCTTTTTATAAAACAATATTATGTGCCAAAATTTAATTCTCTGACTTAAAACTGGACTAAGATAAATTGAAAATTACGAATCTTAGGTTAAGGGACCATTTGGTCCATAGTATATTTTCTTTGATTTTCTTTACATTAATTTTCCAAAAATAAGTATTTATTAGTTTGTTCGATATTTTTTGGCACTACATGATGAGCAAAAAAATGTTTTTCGGTTGGTTTTGCAAATAAACGCACTGCAAATGGAGCAGTTTACATCAGACTTAGACTTGCAGCAACTACAACTTCCTCGCTTTCGAGCTCCTGAACTAGAAGCATTTTTTGAGCAGGCCACTGGTGCTGGGTTTTACCAGAGTTGAGTAAATAATAAAATAATAATATTTAGCAAGTATTGAACCAAACTAAATATAAAGACTAAGATTAAATTGTTATTTTGTATGAAAACTGCAGTATGGACCAAATGGTCCTCTAACCTAAGATTCGTAAGTTTTTTTTAACCTAACAGCAGGGTTAAACTCACCAAAAAATGCATATTCACCGCCAAATTTTCGGGACATTCAAGGGTATAACTTTGGTGAATTGCAAATTTTAGTTGGGAGCCAGATTTCAGATACAGGATTGACTCCTTCAAAAATTTGCAATGCATTTGCATATTTCGAAAAATTGTTAGATGACATTATTTTTTCTGAATGCATACGCTGAGCAGATCGCTCGTTCTTTTATTATGACTAATGAAGAAGCCAAAGCTTTTCTTGCATTAACTATCTCTTACATTCAGAAGCTGTTGGTCTACAAATGCTGGCATGAGAGGCCTCTTCATTGCTACGGTGATGCCTGTTAATCGCTTTAAAGAAATTTGTGTGGAGTGGCATTTTAGTGACAATTCTTATGAACAGAACAGGACAGAAACTTTTAATAGTAGGACATTCAAACTACATTTTTCAACCACGCTTTTCAAAGCACTAAGTTCAAGACAATAGACAACAAAAATATTTGAGAAAGTTCAAGGATCACAATATAATTTGGTAATATGCCAGAAAAATACCAATAAATGGGGGTTCAAACTGGCTAGCTATTTTATTCAGTACACACTGAATCTAACAAATATAACAAATTTAGCCGCCTTCTGTGTTACAAATTGGATCGGTATATTCGTTAAACCGGTGAAATGGACATAGGCTTTGTTCCAATCCGTTAGGCGGGTCATGACGCGAAATATACAAAAATCCGTATTGGTCCGATATTGATGATATTAAAAAGATATATGTATTACTCGTGCAATAAAAAAAATGAATGCTCTTGGTAGCGCTATACGCGAGTTGTTCAGAAAATCTGTATTTGTGATCCGATGTTGATTAAATTAAATTAAATATCTATCCGCTGGTTGGTGTTAGAGTGGAGTTATTTAAAAAACCCGTATGTATTTATGACCCGAAATTTGGGATATTGGAAAGGTATTGTCCGATTTTGATGAAATTTGAATTGTTGTAATATACAAAAAAAATATGTGAGGGTCGATCTAATGGACCAAAAAAAAAGTATGTTACTAAATAAAATACTACCTAATAAAAATAAAATTCTACCGAGGATTTTTTTCGATATAGTAGATATGGCAACGAATAATTCCTATAGATATAGTTTATTGAAAGCTGCACATATAAACAACTTTTTGGAGGAACTCTGACTTCAAGTCTAAAACTTCGCCAGATAGTGCCTCGGTCAGTTATTGGTAGCTTTTTTTTAGCACTGCAAGTTCACAGCGCTGTTACATATATTTTGTATAAAAACATTTGTTATGTTATTTTATCTAAAATTCGGCAAATAATTCCCTGGAACATGTGAAACCCCTAGTGACTTTCTAAACTTTTTTTTTGAGAAGTAGTTTTTTTTTTTAACTATCTAATGGTTAAAATATTCTCCAAAAACGATAATATTAATTTGTGAGCTCAAGGCCAGTGTATGCGGAAAAGTATATTGGAAAAAGACAACAACAGTCAGGAGTGGTAGAAAAAAATATAGCAAAAATATTTCGCATGCAATTTTACTGTACATATCTTTCCTTTTATTTCGCTTGGACATATATTTCAACCATTTTTGCGTTTTTTTTAAGAACTTCGGCTAGGTTGTGAAAATTTTAATAGGCCATACAAAAAATTCCAGCCAGTTTTTGCAAATATATAAAGTATTTTTGAACAGGATAGGTATACTTAGATTTTTAGAAAATATTAACAATACAAAAATTGTAGCACAGTGTTATCCATGAATGCCAAATGTGCGAAACAAGAGGAAAAGTGAAGAACTAGTATTGAGCACTCTATCGCCGTCGACACATAAAAGCGCAGCAAAACTGCTAGTAGATATTTAGAATAGCAAAATATAAGCGAACGCAAAAGTCAAGGGTCACTCGTAGGCGGAAGTGTTTGTTTCGGTGGCCCGTGTGAAAAGAACATTTGAGGTTATATCCCTACCAACGCCACACTCTTGTTTGTTTGCCTTGTTAAATAATGAGAGTGCACAAAAGCCTACAAACATACATATGTAGTACATGCGGTTGTACGTGAGCGTTGGAGCGAAAAGTAGCGCGTAATAGAAAAACTCCTTGATGCCACGTAGATTTTCCACGCTCATTATATTTGTAAATACATATATGTCGTATGATGCTGTTGGACTGTTAGTGATAAGGTCGTCATCGTGTCAATTTATGACAAGAGTCAATGGCGTTATTATTTTTAGCATAATTTTTCTTTGTTTGCTTGAGTTACTTGTGCCATATTTAGAAGACTGTGCCGAGCAGATGTGCCATATTCAAACTAACCCACACACGCAGTCATTGACGTGTCCGTGTAGTTAAACCCAGTTGAATCTTTAGCAACGTTCTTCCCAAATCCTCGGTTACGTTTTGCATTTCGATATTGATTAAATAGATGATAGGATTCGAAAGTAGTAGTCGTTCTTGATTGCGCTTCCGATCCGATTTTGTCGGTTTGGATTTGGGTAGTTGGAAGCGAGTTTTGGCTCTTACCCTTGCCATCGGCTTATTGTGAGAAAACGCCTTGGCTGATAAATTCTACACTCAATTTGCAAGTAAAGCATAAAAAATGCGACATAAAATGCTTTCACGATACTTTCAAAAAAAAAAAAACCAAATTTTTAAAATTCAAAAAATTAATTATTTAAAAAATTCTTCCTTGAAAAAAATTTCTGTTATTTTGTATAGCCAGAGAATGCCATATCTTTCTGTATGGCGGAATTTGAATATTCCAGAAAGAGATAACGTATTAGAAAATTTGTAACTTAAAATTTCGCGAAAAGATGCCACGAGTGGCCGAGTGCTTTCCACTTCGAATAAAATTTTTGAAATAAGAAACACACGGTTACTTAAAAAAAATTTCGAGCAGCTCCCTAATCAAATATATCAACATGAAATCTAATATCATACATACAAGAGACCAGACAATCTAAAATATTATCTAAAGCCAAACGTTCCACTACGCACCACATATCACTCAAACTGTTAACCCCAATGCATTGAGCCTGAGAGTATGCATAAAAAGACGACAACAGTTTTGATATCTCTGTAGTGAATACTAAATCTTTAGATCAGAAAGAAACTAAGCAAATAAAGATAATAGTATTCATAATAAATACACAGAAAATAATTAAAAATGTAGGAAAGGCGGTACAGAAAATTAAATGAATTTTAATGCAGGATAATGTAAAGATTACATCAAATTTCCATCGACCCATTGCTACCGATATTTTTGAAAAGGAATTATTGTTAGAGTACTACAAAACGTCATATGCAAGAGCGTGGTAAACAAAACTAAATAATTTCGCCCTCTTCTGTCCATGACATACTATATTTAATGTACATAGATATTGTGTAAGAGTAAGAGTGCATTTAATTTATCCATTATCCTATTTTTGTTCTTCAATTTTCCCTACCAAGCCGGAACCTTTATGCTTCAACGTACTTTGTTTGATAAATTTCCGATATTAGTAAGGACAATCAAGCGCATTTTGCTATATTATTCCGCCTTTAATTCGTTTTCTCTACTCGCTCTTTATCTCCCAATTACTACTAATGCGTTTGATGTCAGCGTAATCAGCTTAATCGATTTGCTTCTTTATTCCCTCCAATGACTATTCCAAAAACTCATTTGTCAATTTATTGCGTAGCCATCGCATTTGTTGTTGAAGAAACATTTTAAATTAATTTTCTTACATAATTCAGTCAATTAATAATCTAAAGAAGTTGAAGTAAATATTAAATACGATGTGATGTCATTGTTGATATTGCGAGTTTGTTTGTTTAAGAATTTGGAACCGCTGGACTTAAGTTAAACCATTTTTCTTTAATTCCACTCATCAAAAAATATTTATTTGTAATATTATCTGTTATTATTATACATTCGTATTAATGCAATTTTGAAAGAGCTGCAAAATCAGTTAGCAAATTTTCTAAAAAATTTTTTTGTATTTGTTTTTCTTTTTTTTTGCAGAACAAAAATCAATACTCACGGATAGCGATTGGAAGAAGCTATGGATGCGAGGCGGTATAAATCCCGATTCAAAATTGGATAACAACCTTGATAGCAGTGACAGTCCGATGTTCGAAGATAGTGAGGTAAGTCGCCGCCACTTCACACCTTTCTATTAAAGTTATATTACAGTGGAAGAGAAATCGAATTGGTAATAGAAATGAATATTACAAAAACCATTTAATGTTTTAGACAATAATGCACAGTAGCTCCTTATATAATAGAAAATGTATATAAGGTAAACTATATTTTCAATTTATAATGGAAATACCTTCAGTGTGATTACACAATATTTTTATAAGCAGTAACGAAAAATCGGCGAATCTTAGACTAGTCCACTCATTTGGTTTGTTGTGAATAATATTCGCAGGAATTCAAAAAAGTACAAACTGAAAAAGCCTTAGTCCTGCCACTAGTGGCTTTTTTTTACGAGTATACACTTCCTTTTTTGGACCGAAATTACTGCAATTATTTGTATATTTTCGAAGCCTACGCTAATATTCCTGTATGCTTTTAATGTGTAATGTTTGTATAAAAAAATATTAAAAACTTCACAACTTCTTGTAGCGACTAATCAAAATTATTTTTATAATTTTCTACATACTTTAAAAAAGTACACAAGTTGTTTGTGTTTATTTGAATAGAATAATACGCATATTTTTTTTTTATAAATTAAGTAGTTAATATTTTAAGATATTTCTATTTACTAATTATTTACGTAATCACTAACTTCTTTCTTACTTCCTCACTCCTAACACATTTCCATATTCTTTTTGTTACTTTTATTAATTTCATTTCAGCAGATGGCGCACAATACGACCGTCCAGTTGGGTGGTACCGCATTTCTGGTTTGCAAAGTGGCAGGCGTGGATAGAGTGGGTGTAAATTGGGTTTGTCTATGTTTGATGTTTATCATCATTTCTTTTTGTATGTAAATAATTAATTACACATTTCCGCTTGCATTTGGCTTTTTTTTTTTTTGATTTATTAAAGGCATTAAATATTTAAATTAAATACACATGCATGCACTTTGAATTGGAACAACAACAACCAATCTGCTAATATCATTTGTATTCTTTACATAATTTTTACACGAGAGTAAAATAAGAATTAAACCAGAGAGCTCTAGAGCAAAAATATTTTCTACATTTGTTTACACTTAACGATTAAAACTAGTTGAACTAAATCGAGGTGGATATAGGCTAAATACTATATGTATGTACTCACTAAAATGTTCAGAGAAATCGATTAAACCAGGTTGGCATGCTCCGTTGTCAATCCGTATTTTACTAATAACAAAGTTACATTTGTTTTTTTTTGGTGAAACTTCGATGACCGTTGCGTTAAGCGTTGAACACAAGCGGGAAGGAAAAAGAATAGGGAGTAATTTTAGGTGCTCATAACTGTACATAAGTGGTTTTTTCAAAATTCTCAAAAGATGATCAATTTCTGTTTTTTTTTTTGAAATATTATTAGTTATTTATCTATCTCACGAATCGATCTATTTAGTGCATTTCAATTACAAAAAAAAAATATTGAAAATATTTTAATTATTTTATTAAATAATTTTTTTTTTGCAATTGAAATGCGCTAAATAGTCAGACTTTTAAGTATTTTTGAAACAAGCTGGCAAAACCATTCCGCGGACTCAAAACTCATTTAAGAGGTATGGTCCTTGGGCAAAAATACTTGGTACGATCCATAGTACCAGTATCGGGATGATGCTTTGGACATTTTTAATTGACCCAACCTAATAAATATAGTTTTTACACATTTGTAGATTTAAAGAGCAAAAACATAATAAATAGTGTTTAAAATCATCCTCTTTTTCTGTTAGTACAAATCTGAAAGCATAATGTGAACAGTGAAATTACGAGTCTGAATCCAAACCAAATTTAAGACATTTTGAGCAATATTGGGGACGATAATTCAAAAGGTCAATTATCAAACCCTGTTGGCCTAAATTCTGAGGACAAAAATTAATTTGACCCCTAATGAGATGAAAATTCCGATACCGATGAAGATTTTCCAATCTTAGGAGAAAATATCCCTACAAGTCGAACCAGCAACAACCGGTCACTAAGGCTGAAACTAATTATTCTACGTGGTAGTGCACAAATCAAAGCTTCTGATGCGTTGCAGATTATGGACAAATCCCCCATCTACATGATCTGTACGGAATATAATTCAAGATTTTCTTTGCAGTGCTTGGGGTATATTTCTCCCCGAGCAAATATATAAAACCAATTGCGTTTCTAGTCATTTTATATGTGCGTTGTACTTAGGGATCGAAAGACGTGGGCATTCACGAACTATGGCTGAATAAATGGAGAAATGAATTTTTTTTTTTTATTAAAATATTATGAGTCGAAACAGATTGCTGGAGAACTTTCGATATTTGAGATACGATAATCGTAAAATGCGCTCGAGTAGATAAGCAAATGATAAATTTGATTTAGCTGACTAGTTGTTTGCTTCAAGAGCCAGATGTCGTCTTACACAAATTATCAATGCAAAGCGTGTTAAGTGTAGATGCAACTTTTTCAAGCAGTTGATGCTTGAAAAAGTTTTTTTAAGTTGAATCTGAGGTGGACATGGTGCGCTATCCTGCTGATACTAATAGTCATCCAACTCCACGCCACAAATTTCTGGGTACAAATAAGTTTTTATCCCTCTATATTACTCTCCGATTTTCAGCAGCATTTTCAAAGAAAAATGTGCCAATCATGCTACCGTTCCCTACTGTCGCTCTCTGAGGATTTATTGGCTTCTCCCCGACCACGAGGGGGCTTTCCTATCACAATGTGTGGCAGTTTTATTTCTTAACATAAACGCAGAGATAAAAAAACAATGTCAATTTCTTTTGCATTATATCCCAGCCCTGTTTAAGCCATTCATACCGTTCTGCGAAGATAAGACACTAACTAGGTTAGGTTGGAGTGGCAGCCGCCTGCAGCTGTTCACTTGTGATACCACAAGGAAAAATTTTGTACCATCCAAGAGGAAATTACCCCTCACCAAACTATTTTGCCTCGCTGATCAACCTCAACAGGCAATCAACCTCAATGCTTGAAACCTCACTAAGGTCATCCAAAAACGGTGATTCCAGATATCGTATTCTGCTTTTACACAGTGCAGGACACTTACACAGTAAATGCAAGATCATTTCCTCCTACTCGTCGTTCTTGCAGCTCCTACAGCATCTTCGGAAGGGTACTCCCAACTTTTCAGCATGTTTCCCTATCAGACAGTGCCCTGTTAGAGTCCCGATCACGTTGGAGATAAGACACTAACTTAGTGAGAACATTTCCAGTGTATAGGAGATATCGCCAAAATAACATATGGTTAAAACGCCAACAAAAAATGTGGGTCATTCTATATCATAGTGATTATGTGTTATGCTCCGTTTTCAGTAGGTCAAATGTTTGACGACGAAATATGACACGAAATGCCAATATGTTGATATTTTGTAAGTTTAAATTGGCGTCAAATCGAAAAATGTTAAAATTTTGCTTACCTTCATTGGCACGATTTAATTCGAAAAATTACATATTAAAAACCAGAGATTCGTAAAGAACACGGCATTCGTAAGTTAACCGAAATATTTCGTTGTGGGTGTCAAACGAAAAATAACTGAGAAAACCTGTACAAGCTGTAGGAGCCTAAGTTAATTCAACCTGTAAGTCAACTGTTTATTTTTAAGGAATAAAAGTTTAAACTGCTTTGTTTCGAATCCAAATTTGGCAAAGGATGATAAAATACACCAACTAATAAGTTAACCTCAATATTACAATATTGGCGTGAAATGCAAGAGAATTATACGAAAATAGTTTTGAACAGGGTTGCCGCTTTGGAAGGTTAATTTAGTTTAGTTAATAAGTAAACTGAAATGCTACTTGATTGCGGCAAATGAAAATGTGTAAAGAAAGCTAAAATTTGAAAATATTTGTGAAGAGGGTTGCCACCAATTTTCAAAACTAAATTGAATTACTCGAATAAAATACCGAAAATTTAACAATATCAGTGTGAAACGGAAAAGTTTTAAGAAATCTTTATTTGATCAGATCTTAAAGGAAGACATTGTCACCCGTTTAAAAATTTAAGCACAAATTAATTGATAAGCTAAATGAAATACTACAGTATTGTTGTGAAGCGAAATAGGTTAAGGTAGACTTAGGCCGATTAGTTGTAGAAAGCTCAAATTCATGCAAACAGCACACAGTTTTTTTCTTAATTCAATACGGCCCAACTTGCGAGAAAGCAGTTTATCTATTTATGTAACTTAGAGTTTACTGGTTAAATTGATAAATTCGCTTGCACATCAGAATGTTAGGCATCAACTCAGAGTTAAAAACATAAATATTTAACCTAGCGCTTACACAGGGTTAAATTGTTAAGTTTGAGACGTTATGCTATCAATAAAGGAAATTAACTGAAAAATTTTAAACGCATCGCCATTGAATAAGTTGACTCCAATTCCTTTAACAGACCTTTGGTAAAGCCAAGCGATCAGTACCAAGAGATTAGAGACCAGGTGTACCAAGCATTTCGTTGTTGTACTAGAACATTAAAAATTTATTTTGATTTTTAATTTCAACAAATTCATAAAATTCAAAGAAAATATCAAAAAATGAAGGTACATAGCCTGGATTACTGGATTTGTTTTTGCGCAAGGCAATTCCTTGTTTATGAAATTAAAAATGTAACTTTGAGTTGCTTATCTCTTTATTTATAAATTTAATTCCGGATTTTCCGCAAGTGGGCCTAAATTTAGGGAAAAAAGTTGCGGAACTTTAAATTTTGGACAAAAGCGGCTTTTAACCCTGCTGTTAGGTTAAAAAAAACTTACGAATCTTAGGTTAGAGGACCATTTGGTCCATACTGCAGTTTTCATACAAAATAACAATTTAATCTTAGTTGTTGTTGTTGTTGTAGCGGCTAGTCGCGCCCCGTAAAGAGCGGATTCACCCATGGTCGTTGTCGTCGAACTCATCTAGGGGGAGGCCCAGGAAACGTGCAGTTTCGACAGGGTTGGAGCAGAGGGAGAGGGGGGTTAGATGAGTGTTTAGATCGGCCTACCCCATTTAATCTTAGTCTTTATATTTAGTTTGGTTCAATACTTGCTAAATATTATTATTTTATTATTTACTCAACTCTGGTAAAACCCAGCACCAGTGGCCTGCTCTAAAAATGCTTCTAGTTCAGGAGCTCGAAAGCGAGGAATTTGTAGTTGCTGCAAGTCTAAGTCTGATGTAAAATGCTCCATTTGCAGTGCGTTTATTTGCAAAACCAACCGAAAAACATTTTTTTGCTCATCATGTAGTGCCAAAAAATATCGAACATACTAATAAATACTTATTTTTGGAAAATTAATGTAAAGAAAATCAAAGAAAATATACTATGGACCAAATGGTCCCTTAACCTAAGGTTCGTAATTTTCAATTTATCTTAGTCCAGTTTTTAGTCAGAGAATTAAATTTTCGCACATAATATTGTTTTATAAAAAGACCACCTGAGCTGAAAAATTTAGACAGTATATATCACCGTTCCAAAGTTACAAAGAAAACAAAAAAAAAAATTGGACCAAATGGTCTTTACCTAACAGCAGGGTTAAGAGCAAATTTCGTGCTGACCTTATATTTGAATCTATATCAAAAAAAAAATGTGGCACTACGAACTGTTTTCTCAATGTCTGATTAATGAGAAAACATTGAAATTTCCAGAGGAGTATTTCCAAAGAGTTTGATAAGTATGCTCTGAAAATCAAAAAATAATTTTGCCGGTTAAACTCACGGCAGGTATCGGTTCCGATTAGCAACTAACCATGGATAATATTAACCAGGTATTGGGAGAATGGCCCTGAATATTTAATGAAAAAGGTATTTTAAATTTGGTTTAAGAAATGATTTCAGATAAAATATTATTTATATTTAGTTATAATATTTGAAAAGTTGGCATCGCACTGTGCATTTTTGACAAAGATACGCATCTCTTAAACCGTTATAACAATATTTTTGGATGAAAGAATAACAGGCGCCAGATATGCTTTGCATGTTCACTAATATAAAGTTCAGTTTCACCAAAACTTAAACACTTCCTTCTGTATGTGCATTTAAATTAATTAATTTCGTTAATAGTTAACGTTTCTTTTTCTCTTTCTGGCATGTTTTTCTACCACAAGTCCACTCAAATAACTTGAAAATAAAAAGCGTCTGCCGTTCGTGCGAATAATTGAATGGAAGGCAGTTGCTATGGCAATGAAATATTTAATCATGAATGAAGTACATGCACATGCAAATGAAAAAAAAAATGACTGCCACTAATTAGTTTAGCTTTGCCGACCTCCATTTGCAGCGCAATACACATTTGATGAAAATTGCATTTGCATTCAACTGTTTGGTAGGAGTGAGTCTAATTTGACAAAGCAGCTTTTACACTAGCACATATATATATATATATATACATATATGTATGTATATAAATGTGCATGTTTGTATAGGTACTTAATTTTCCAGCGGCGGCTAAATGAGAAATTGGGTCAGAGGTCAAAGTCAAGCTAACATTTTTTTTTGGAAATTTACATTCGCAACTTTTTTTGCGCATTTCTAGTTGTTTTCATTTCAACTGTGTACTGTCGGTAAATAAGTTTAAAAACGAGATGATAAGTAATATTTTAACTCAATCTAGCAAAATTCAGCTAAGCCAACATTCGATTTGTATCACTTTCTTGCTGTGTCGCTGTTTAAATTTATTTTATTTACTTGGAAAATGGAGGAGACATTTCCTCCGCAGTTTCTTCTAATTAAGTATAGTGGTGTCATATGCAATACAATCCACACCGACCACCACCCACAACCCACTTCAGCTCACCATCCACATTTGCGTGTGTCGGCATTGTCTTCTGCTCATTATATCCTTCTATTTCATTCTGCTTCGTGGAACACTACAATCAACATACGAGTACATACATACAGAGAAACTTGGTGTCTACATCCGTTTCCAGTGTTCAGCCAAGCAATTTCGCTTTCTCTTTTGAACAAATTGATCAAATGCACTTTCGCAAGAAAGCCAACGAGCAAATAAGCGAGAATTGGTGTCAAGCAAAAGACTAATTAGCTTCATGTCGCTTTTCCGCACTGTTGCGTTGCCTCTGTTATTAACAATGTTTTATTCTTCATCTGCTTCTACTCCCTCTTCTGCTTCTTCTTTTTCTTCTTCTGCTTCTTGTATGACAGCAACAACAACTGTAGCACAGCAATGACTTACGCTTAATGTGCTTTATTATATTCGATTGTGGTGGTCTTTTTTGTATTAATTTGAGAGGAAATGAAAAATGCTTAACATTTCAGGCGCCACCAACTGTCGTGCAGGGTTAAAAATAAAGTTTTTTTTTGGTAAAATATTTTCATGATACAGACGTATGCGAAGAGATATATCTATGCTAGACAGCAACAAAATTCGTTAGTATCTGATGGGTGACAATAAATTGGCTGCTTAATTAGACAGCATTTTGTTAAAGTTAAGAAAGTAAATTGCTACTAATTTGATGAAATAAATACCTGCACAATAGTTGACATGTTCTATAGCAGGTCATATGCCTCTAGTCGTAAGTGGTAATCCGAAAACATTTAGAGTTCGTAAGCCCTACAATCTCTCTGTAAAATTTGTATTATTTTTATTGAAGTGAAACTTCTTATGGGTCTTTTGAAGCGCTTGCGGTTTAACTCCACGGTGGAGTTAGTAAAAAAAGGCAAAATGCATTTAGCTCAGAATCTTGATTAACATGTTGGATATTTTTTTTGAAGGAGTTGTTCTATATTTAAAATGTAAGTGAAATTGAACCATATCTATAGTCATATGGAAAATATTTCAATTATGATTATGAAAAAATAACTATGTATGTAGATATTGAAATGAACTTTAATGAAATCCATAGGTCAAAATAGATGTAATAAAAACCCGTAAACGATTTACAGAATACCGGAAAATATGCCAACTGTAACAAAAGCCTCAAATTCTTATATTGTTTTAAGCGGTTATTGCATATGACCACACAAATACTGTATTAAGTGGATCAGCTTTATAAATATATTTGAAAAAGTTTGTGATATTTTTAGTAAGGTTAATTCAATTCAATTAACTCAAATATTTTTTACTTGTATGAAACGTAAGAGTTTTATACAAACATATTTTTGAAGTCAGCTTAAATTATGAATTCAATTAGATTAAAATATAACAGCTTTAAACATACATTGGTGTCAAAACAAACGTGATTATGAAATCTTTGTTTCGAATATATTTTTGAAGATGGTTTCGAAATGTTAATTAAGTGAAACTTATAAGTTACAGATATTAGTTTTTCGACCTATTTTTTATATCAAACAATAATTTTTATAAGCTCAAGGTCATTTTTCATTTCATAGAAAAAGTTATAGAAAAATTAACAATAGTAGAAGTAAAAGCTACTTCGGAGATCACCACATCCCCTCATTAAACTTCTTCCGGGGATCGAACCAACGACTTCCATGGTTAATTCGTACTCGTACTCTTTAAGGCAACGCTTTAATTTTTTCTATAAAAAAATGCCATGAGCTCATAAAAACTATTGTTTTATATTAATGAATTACCCGAAATATTAAAATACTGGTATGTAATGAAATATTTTTAAACGGAAATATTTTCAAAGAGAGAAATATTTTCATTCGATTGATTTATTAGGTTAACTGAAATGATACTATAAAATTATATTGGAGAACAATGAGGTTGAGGAGGCTTAATTTCAAAAATGTATTTGAAATTAATAAATAAACTGAAATACCACATAGGTTTTTTTGAAAATATTTCCGGAAGAATACAAAGTGTATTGGAGGAAAAAAACGAAGCTTAAGAGGCTGAATTTCGAAATATTTATTTGAAGGGGGTTGTCACCTGTTTAACAGGGTTAATGAAATCAAATTAAAAACCAAATACTTTGAAATATAACATAGAATTTTACGAAATTATTTTTGAAGAGGGCTGCTACTTTTTTCAATTAATTAAATCAAGTTAAATAATGGACAAACTTAAACTCAATTATATGAGCGTGAAACGAAAGATAATTACGAGATCTTTTTTTTTTGTTTAAAGTTGCCACCTATTTAAAATTGTCAATTTAAATTAATTATTAAGTTCAATAAAAAAATAAGCCTACAAATATTGGCATACAAGGAAAACCGTATATACAAAAATTTATGAGCAAAGGGTTGCCACCCGCTTCGGTTGATTAATTAATTTTTTTAATAGATCACCTAAAATTCTAGTGTATTAGTATCAAACGAAAGATGTTTAAGAGTGCTTAATTTTGGCAATAGTTGTGAAAAGACTTGCCACCTGCTAAAAAATTTAATTACGTTCAACAAATTTATAATCCTAATGTAACATCACACGACGTCCGTCAACGAAAAAGCTTAATTCGAAAAATATTTTTGAATACGTTTGACACTTGTAAAAAAGCTTTCATATATACAAATTAATGAATAAGTCAAGCGAAATGTTACGATGTTGGTATTAAATTAGAGATGCTTTCCTTAGCTTAGGTTTAAAAAAATGTTGAAGAGTGTTGACAACTGTTTTCAAAATAAATACAAATTAACTATGAAATTGCTAACCCTTTTCCAACAGAAAAGTATCCCCAACAGAAAGGCGCTAAGGACAAAACCGGATAATTAATATATTTTTATTAGTTGCAACTTGACTGGGTTTCGTCATTATTAGTGGGGAACTGTTAGTTAAGTGTTGTGTTCAAATGCTCAAAAAACATTTCATACAGACGCAAATGTACTGAAAGTAAAAAGAGACGAAAGGAGGCATAGCTATTATTAAGGAAAATAATGAAAGTATATAAATTATTGCATCGTTTTGTTGAACAAACCTGTAGGTCAATACGTCTGAGTTATTTTTATTTCCACTTAAAGTTTATTTTTGTACCAAAACTTAACAAAAAAAAAACATTAACAGCTATCGCTTTGAACCCTAGAATTATCTTGTTGCTTATAAAAAGCTACACATTGTTTAAATGTACTTTGGCTCGCAACCTTTCGATTATTTAGTATATTAATTTATGATAATTTTGTTTTGAATCTTAAACTTCTTAACTATTTCGGCACCATTTTGGAACTGGTTTTCAAATGATCTTAAACGAGTACGTAAATGACAGCGAATTTTTCCAAAATAGTTTTAGAATGCTCAAAAAAATCTGGAACTAGACCCGAAACCATAAAAATATGCTTTTCATAGGTATTTTCAAAAGACTTTCATAATATAACTCTGATAAAAATTAACAATTTTCATCGCTGATAATTATTATGAAAATAACTTTTTTATAATGTACATAAACATCAAACTAATAGTTACATAAATATTTTTTTTCATTCCTAATAATTATCAAAATTATTTTATTGTTCTTACGAAAATTTTAATAATTTTTTTAAAATTCTATCAACAAATAATTATTAGTCTGGGTATCATTTAGTCTTTTATTCTATTAAATATATTGTTGAGTTCATTTAAGCATTTCCTTAAGTTTTAATCGCTAATGTGAACCTAAGGGTTAAATGTATATGGTCAGCGCATAAGAATTAATCGTTTTGACACTTCTTCTTTTGTATGCACCTTCTTATAATTTTTTGGTACAAGTGCAGTCGTTTTTCTAGCTTGTTAGCACCCGCATCGTTTATCGCTCGTTCGCGCCGCCCGCTACCGCACAGTTTTAAATACCGCTTTTTATTCTTTTGCCGTGCATACATACATATATTGATTTCGCACTATAATTGACATTGAATTAATTGTATTAAATATTATAGAAAAATAAAGTTATCTAATTGAAGCGAAAACGCCTTAATTTACGGTGAAATTGGAATTCAATCAATCGGTAAATATCCGCAACATTTTCTGGTCCTTCGAGCCGGATTCGGTCGCTCCGCGTGCATATAACATACGTATATACACTTGTTCATGTACATACACATGTGCATACGCATTCGCTTAGTGAAGTGAATTTGCAAATTACATAAAACCGCTGTTAGAAGGGGTTCGAAAAATACAAAGCTTACTTTAAAAAAAAAAAAAAGCGCAATTACTTGCAATAAAGGAAAGAAATAATTGCAATTGATCGCAATAGTGCAACAAAGCGTGAGTGCGTTTGTGCAATCGTTCTACAGTTAATTGTGCGAAATTTCTCGAAGTCGGACGCGTCCTTCATTTGAACTCTGTGAGTGCTGTACATCATTTACTTTGACTTACGAACGGCTCATCAAAGGCAAATATAAATGATGTACAGCACTCACAGAGTTCAAATGAAGGACGCGTCCGACTTCGAGAAATTTCGCACAATTAACTGTAGAACGATTGCACAAACACACTCACGCTTTGTTGCACTATTGCGATCAATTGCAATTATTTCTTTCCTTTATTGCAAGTAATTGCGCTTTTTTTTTTTTTTAAAGTAAGCTTTGTATTTTTCGGCAGATTAAAAAACGCTGAAGTCACGCCTGATGTAAGACACCCCATTATTCTGCCGAAGAACTGCCCCCTTGCCAAGCTAATAGTCTGCGAGATACACAAATTCACCTTGCACGCTGGGCCTCGTATTATGCAGACGGTTTTGCAACGGCGGTATTGGGTTGTCGGCGCGCGGAGCCTGATCCGTAACGTTTATCGTAAGTGCGTGAAATGCACATATTTAAATCGAAATCTTGCCACGCAGACCATGGGGGATTTGCCTGCGACTCGCACAACCTACGCCCGTTGTTTCACCCGCACTGCTGTCGATTTCGCTGGGCCTTACATGTATAAGTTCACCCAAGGAAGAGGAGCTAAGGCCACCAAGGGCTACATCTGCTCCTTTGTTTGTATGTGCACTGGCGCTATGCATCTCGAATTAGTCGGTGACCTATCAACATCAGCGTTCCTTAACGCGTTTAAGAGGTTTACCAATCGCAGAGGTTTTTGTAAAGTCATGGTATCAGACAATGGAACTAACTTCGTCGGCGCAGAAAAGGAGCTTCGCGTCGCATTTCAGCAGTGCATGGCCGACGGTAAACTTCGTTCTTTCTTTGCGGATTCCAACATCGAATGGCGCTTTAACCCACCGGCCTCACCTCATATGGGAGGGTATTGGGAAACTGGCGTCAAACGTATAAAATATCACCTGAAACGCGTACTGGGTCAAACACTGTTGTCGTACGAAGAGTTCAATACACTGCTGACAGAAATAGAAGCCTGCGTGAATTCCCGCCCGCTATGTGACAATCCCGCAGATGCTGCTGACCTAGAAGTCCTAACTCCTGGGCATTTTATTGTGGGTGAACCGCTTAAGTCAATCCCGGAACCTGAGGGTCAAGGGTTCTGCGGAGATCTTCGTCAGCGGTGGCAAGCGATTTCTGCTTTGAGGCACCATTTCTGGCGCCGTTGGAGGGACGAATATTTGGTGAACCTACAACGCCGCACTAAATGGTTTCGTCCTTCGCGCAACATAGAAGAAGGCGACGTAGTTGTTGTACGCGACGACCATACTCCTCCGACAAAATGGATGCTTGCCCGAGTCGTAAAATGCCACCCTGGAGCTGATGGGCGCGTGCGAGTGGTTACTTTGAAAACGCCGCATGGAGAATTGGTCCGGCCAATAGTCAAGCTTTGCCTTCTCCCAACGAAAGAAGATCTGTTTTGCGAAGACAACTAACCCGGTTCCTGTATTTATATTAGTCGAGCTTTTAAGATTGTAATATTAACTTTAAGAAAACCATAAATTTTGTGTTGAACATATCAGTGTAGTTCAAGGGCGGCGGAATGTTGAGTTCATTTAAGCATTTCCTTAAGTTAATAAATGTAATGAGCAAATTTTTACATTCAACTTAACTTTTTACGGTACAGTCAGTATACATATTATAATATTCAATTAAAACATGCTCATATGTATGCATGTGTACAGTGTTCGTAATAATGTTAGCACCAAAATTCAATATAATAATGTTTGGAAACTTTTTTTAAAATAATTTTTTATAAAATTATCGTTCATTATATAACATACACCATATAAATAAAAGTTTGAAACATCGTACAAAATTTACGAAAATTCAATTTCAAAAATTTGGCATACAATTTTTCTAACTTTCTACTCAGAATTCTTACTATAACAAATCAATTTTACTATACTAAGATGTAAGTTAAAAGTAACTGCATACCAAAAAGCTACTAAATATTTTGAATAAAAAGTTTGAAAATTTGATAACAAATTTTGTTTAATTCCGATTTTTTGTAAATTTTGTACGAAGTTTGAAACTTTGATTTAAATTAAATAAATGCTATATAATGAACCATACAATATAAGGAATTATTAAAAATGAATTATTAAAAGTACATATGTAAGTGGCAAGGAGTATTAAATTGAATTTTGGTGCTAAAGATATGTTTTATTTTCGAAGTCTTCATTACGGTTAAGGCGTTGCGTAAAAATTAATATTAAATATTGCAGTGCTTTTGACATCTCACATTAATTTGATAAAATATAAAATTTGTTTCAAAATGTTTAAATATATTGAATCTTTTGATAATGGAGTAAGCTCTTTGTGAACAGCTACGGACAGAATTCCAATTTAGGGTCGTAAAAGTTCTTTTTTGCTTCCAATTGATAAGTTTACAAAATGTCCAAGTGATGAAAACTTTAAACAATATACATATGTACATATGTCTGTAAGTAACTTAAAATCTAAATCCAATAGTAATGAAAATATTTAGTTTTTATATTAAAAATTCAACAGGAAATTCAGATAATTTTCTTCATTTACTTTTTAACAGGCGCTTTGTAAGCAAATACATATATATATATGTATATAAACTAGGTAAACATTGTATAGCGATTACTTGTAGATAAAGCTAAGCTTTCAAAAATACACATTAATTCAAAAACATAGTGGCCATAAATCAAGCACATACACTTATACATGTGTACTACTTGTGTAAAATATGTGATTGTGAAGGTGTGTGTATGTGTATAAATATGTTCGAGTGCGGCAGCAATAATAAACAGTTTTTTGTGTTCCTACCTCCCACACCAACAGTATTTTCCACGCCATACAGCGATGCCTTACTTCGCAGCTGGCCAACATCAATTCAGTTACTTCAAAATGTTATAACTATTTCTCTATTTTTCTTCATTTCTTATTTTCTTCTTATTCCATTGGTATGTTGCTGTCATTTTCAGCGTCGTCCTTTTCCAAGTGCTTTCCTTCCACTCACAGGTTACCTTTCTATTGCCGTCTGGGCGATATTTCTTTCTCACGATGTTTCTAGTAAGGCTTTGATGCATCCTTAGGTTTTTTCAGTTGCACCTTCAAACGCTTAGTGCCCACTTGGAAACCGTTCATTGCTTTAATGGCTACTTGCGCTGATTCTGGATTATCGAAGGCAAATATAAAAATGTCGAATTCCGTTAAAACGCGCGATTCTGCGCTCAATGCCATTAAACGGTACATGGCAAAAAGTGTCGATGATGCATTCACAATGGATGCCGAAGGTATTACAAGCTACCTACAGCTATTGAGTGAACAGTGGGCTCGTTTTAACGTTGCCCAAGACGCAGTAGAAATTTCATGTGGTGTTGATAATGGTGAACTCGAGGAAAATGTGCGTATTCAAGCCGAGACTTGGTACTCCACGGCTTTAGCCAACTTTAACCGCGTGCAAAAGTGTCGTACCGAATCGCAAAACAATACCGCAAATACACCGGTGTCCGCGTCAATACGTTTACCAAAAATGGAACTGCCTACATTCTCCGGCGATTCTACGGACTGGATCGGGTTTTACGACGCGTTTACCTCGCTAGTAGACAGTAACTCTTCATTATCGGATGGACAAAAACTGCATTACCTTCGAAGTTGTTTGAAGAGTGACGCGTTGAAAATTATCAGTGGTTTTAAAATATGCGACGCGAATTACGTAGAAGCTTGGGGTCTGCTGAAATCGCGGTACAAAGTTATGCGGGTAATTGTGGAAGTTCACCTTCGCGCGTTGGCCGGGGTCAAAAGGGCTGCGAGTGACAACGCTGATGCAATCAAAGGCGTCATTGATGCGTTTCAGCAGCATATTCGCGAGCTTAAAGCGTTAGGTCGTCCAGTTGAGTTTTGGGACGACTGGTTGGTGCATGAGGTGGTGAATAAATTGGCATTCGAGACGCGTAAACAGTGGGAGCTATCACTTGTTAGTGATGATCCCCCGACGTTCGAACAATTAACCACGTTCTTAGAGATAAGGTGTCGGTCGCTATCTATGCTTTCATCGTCCGCAACATCGGTACCAATCAAGGTGAAAACCGCATCAGCCAGCAAGTCGACAAATGTGTTCCATGCGGTGCCAGAACAGAATAACACGTGTGTTTATTGTAATGGATCTCACAAGATTTACGGTTGTGAAAAGTTTCGTGGTTTGGACTTATCCGAAAAATCAAAGTTTGTGAAGATGGCGCGTGTGTGTTTAAATTGCTTAAGCTCGGGTCACTATAAAGATAGGTGTAACAGTGCGTCCACTTGCCGTGTGTGCAAACAACGCCATCACACGCTATTGCATGGTACCGTACCTTCAAAAGCAGCTACCGCAGTAAGTCACTATATCAGTAACGCGTCAAATCCGATTTTCGCCGCTGAAACCGCGCCGCACGTAAGCGCGAAAGCCCCTTCTGCCTTTGATCCTTCATCGAGCACCGCCGCTGCACGTGTTTCATCGTGCTTAAACTCCAACTCCATTCCACCAGTTCCTGTAGAAAGAGTTGTGCTGCTATCTACCGCAATAGTAAAGGTACGTGACCGCTCGGGTCGTTGGCAACCCGCGCGTTTATTGTTCGACTCTGGATCGCATGCCTCTTTTGTAACAGAGGCGTGTATCCAACGCTTGGGTCTGCCGCGAACTTCATCCGAAATTTGCATCACTGGTATTGGGTCAGTACAAGGAGGTCGAGCTAGAGGTGAGGTATCGCTTTCTCTTTCCTCTTACTATTCCAATAAATGTTTCGCGGTCAATGCGCTAATTTTGCCAAAAATTACAAGCGAATTACCTACGCAAGCTATAGCGATTACAACATGGCCGCATATCCGAGGTTTGTCTCTAGCCGATCCGCAGTTTATGAAGCCTGGGCATATAGACATATTGGTGGGCATGGACGTCATGGATCAACTTATCTGTGCAGAATTTCGAAAGGGGGCATCAGGTACCCCTATGGCGCAATTGACGGTCTTTGGATGGACCCTGTTTGGGAGCGTGAATGAAGCCAGGCCTGCTAGGCCACACTTACAGTCGCTGCACTGTGAAGTTCAGCTAGAACGAGCATTGACTAGATTGTGGGAGTTGGAGGAAGCGCCGCAAAAAAGGCATCTTACGTATGAAGAACGCTACTGCGAAGACCATTTCGAGTCAACGCACCAAAGAGCACCTGACGGGCGATTCATCGTCGAGTTGCCGCTGAAGCCCGATGTACTGCTGGGAGATTCGCGAAACCTCGCCGTGCAAAACCTACTACGCCTTGAAAAAAGGCTTGCTCGTGACAGCGACCTACGATTGCGGTACAACGAGTTCATGAAAGAGCTCATCGATATGAATCATATGCAGGCCGCGTCCGAGACATTAGATGAAACGTATTACATGCCCCATCATCCCGTTATAAAGGAGACCAGTATCACAACCAAATTGAGGGTTGTATTCAACGCATCTGCTAAATCGTCTTCCGGGAATTCACTGAACGATGCGCTATTTGTCGGGCCTCAACTGCAGCAAGATTTATACGCGATTTTGATGCGTTTTAGAACGCACCGCTATGCAGTAACCGCAGATATCGCAAAAATGTATCGCCAAGTTTGTGTATCTCCAAAACATGCTGATCTGCAACGCATCGTTTGGCGTAGCCATCCATCCCTGCCTATTCAAAACTTCCGTATGGTTCGTGTGACGTACGGAATTGCAGCGGCATCTCATCTAGCCGTCCGATCGCTTCAACAAACGGCAAGGTCTTCATCTAACGGCTGTGTTACAGCCGTTAACGTCATCCTCAAGGATTTTTATATGGACGACCTACTTACTGGTGCATCTAGAAAGGAAGAACTTCAGATACTACAACAAAGCGTCTCCGAAATATTGAGTGAAGGTGGATTTGAACTCCGAAAATGGGCGTCCAACTGCGCAGAGCTAAATGCGAGCATGTCTAGTGTGTCTAAAAATATATCGCACTATATCGTCGACGATAAGGAAGTTCACGCTTTGGGTCTCCTCTGGAACACGGAGAGAGACTTGATCACATTCTCCATTAACCTGAAGGAACCGCCTGCTAGTTTGACCAAGAGAGCATTTCTATCAGACGCAAGCACCCTCTTCGATCCGCTGGGGCTACTTGCTCCTACGACTATAAAATCGAAGATGTGGTTTCAGGAGATTTGGCGCACAAAGGTAGGTTGGGACGACCTTATTCCTGAGTCCATCGCAGCGAAGTGGCTGGAGCATCGCCTAGAATTACAGCAGCTTGCACACTTGAAGGTGAATCGCTGGCTCGGCACGGATGTAGCTGGCGCATCCACGCAGCTGCACGTATTCGCCGACGCGTCTGAATGCGCTTACGCCGCCGTTTTGTACGCTCGTACGTCGCAAAGCGATGGTAGTATTACTGTTGCGTTAATTTCGTCAAAGACCAAGGTGGCACCGCTTAAATCGACGACTTTACCTCGCCTCGAACTGTGCGCCGCGCATCTCGCTGCAAAACTAGTGCGAAGCGTGCTGCACAGCTGGCCTGATCTCCGCTACCCACTTTTCGCTTGGACTGACTCCACCATCACATTAGCATGGCTGCAAGCGCATCCCAGCAGATGGATGACTTTTATTGCCAACCGAGTCGCTGATATTCAGGAAGTCCTGCCTCCTGATTGTTGGAATCACGTCCGCTCAGAGCATAATCCTGCAGACTGTGCTTCAAGAGGAATAACTCCCGCTGAATTATTACGTCATCCGCTGTGGTGGGATGGCCCTAACTTTTTGACAAGCGCTGAAGAATTCTGGGCACGAAATTCACCGAAACAGCACACGACCGAGTTGGGCATTCGAAGCAGCGTTCGTTCCCATGTGACTAGTTCCAGCGAGCACTGGTCGGTAATGACGAATTACTCTTCGTATTCTAAGCTGCGTCGTGTAATTGCTTACGTTCTACGCTTCTGCTTCAATGCTCGATCCAATACACGACTTAACTCTACAAAGCGTTTTGGTTCTCCAAGTTGTCACGAGCTGTCTGAGGCTGAACTTCGCCTAATCAGGTATACACAACAGTTCTATCTATTTAATGAAATTTCTCTTTGCAGCGCTAAAAGACCAATCCCGCTACGCAGTAGTCTTTTGCGTTTGCAGCCGTTTCTCGATGAAAACAATGTTCTCCGCGTTGGCGGCAGATTAAAAAACGCTGAAGTCACGCCTGATGTAAGACACCCCATTATTCTGCCGAAGAACTGCCCCCTTGCCAAGCTAATAGTCTGCGAGATACACAAATTCACCTTGCACGCTGGGCCTCGTATTATGCAGACGGTTTTGCAACGGCGGTATTGGGTTGTCGGCGCGCGGAGCCTGATCCGTAACGTTTATCGTAAGTGCGTGAAATGCACATATTTAAATCGAAATCTTGCCACGCAGACCATGGGGGATTTGCCTGCGACTCGCACAACCTACGCCCGTTGTTTCACCCGCACTGCTGTCGATTTCGCTGGGCCTTACATGTATAAGTTCACCCAAGGAAGAGGAGCTAAGGCCACCAAGGGCTACATCTGCTCCTTTGTTTGTATGTGCACTGGCGCTATGCATCTCGAATTAGTCGGTGACCTATCAACATCAGCGTTCCTTAACGCGTTTAAGAGGTTTACCAATCGCAGAGGTTTTTGTAAAGTCATGGTATCAGACAATGGAACTAACTTCGTCGGCGCAGAAAAGGAGCTTCGCGTCGCATTTCAGCAGTGCATGGCCGACGGTAAACTTCGTTCTTTCTTTGCGGATTCCAACATCGAATGGCGCTTTAACCCACCGGCCTCACCTCATATGGGAGGGTATTGGGAAACTGGCGTCAAACGTATAAAATATCACCTGAAACGCGTACTGGGTCAAACACTGTTGTCGTACGAAGAGTTCAATACACTGCTGACAGAAATAGAAGCCTGCGTGAATTCCCGCCCGCTATGTGACAATCCCGCAGATGCTGCTGACCTAGAAGTCCTAACTCCTGGGCATTTTATTGTGGGTGAACCGCTTAAGTCAATCCCGGAACCTGAGGGTCAAGGGTTCTGCGGAGATCTTCGTCAGCGGTGGCAAGCGATTTCTGCTTTGAGGCACCATTTCTGGCGCCGTTGGAGGGACGAATATTTGGTGAACCTACAACGCCGCACTAAATGGTTTCGTCCTTCGCGCAACATAGAAGAAGGCGACGTAGTTGTTGTACGCGACGACCATACTCCTCCGACAAAATGGATGCTTGCCCGAGTCGTAAAATGCCACCCTGGAGCTGATGGGCGCGTGCGAGTGGTTACTTTGAAAACGCCGCATGGAGAATTGGTCCGGCCAATAGTCAAGCTTTGCCTTCTCCCAACGAAAGAAGATCTGTTTTGCGAAGACAACTAACCCGGTTCCTGTATTTATATTAGTCGAGCTTTTAAGATTGTAATATTAACTTTAAGAAAACCATAAATTTTGTGTTGAACATATCAGTGTAGTTCAAGGGCGGCGGAATGTTGAGTTCATTTAAGCATTTCCTTAAGTTTTAATCGCTAATGTGAACCTAAGGGTTAAATGTATATGGTCAGCGCATAAGAATTAATCGTTTTGACACTTCTTCTTTTGTATGCACCTTCTTATAATTTTTTGGTACAAGTGCAGTCGTTTTTCTAGCTTGTTAGCACCCGCATCGTTTATCGCTCGTTCGCGCCGCCCGCTACCGCACAGTTTTAAATACCGCTTTTTATTCTTTTGCCGTGCATACATACATATATTGATTTCGCACTATAATTGACATTGAATTAATTGTATTAAATATTATAGAAAAATAAAGTTATCTAATTGAAGCGAAAACGCCTTAATTTACGGTGAAATTGGAATTCAATCAATCGGTAAATATCCGCAACATATATATTTACTATTTATTTTTTGACTAGTATGGAGAGAATCCCGTTGTGATTTTATAGTTTTTTTTATTACAAAGCCATCAAAACTGTCTTTACTTTCTTAACGCATACTCTTAGGCTAAAGGCAATATATGTGCGAAAATGCGGCATACTTGGCTTAAGAATACCGACTAATAATTTTTAGTGCCGAATCGAACCGAACTTTCGACTTTTCAAACTTCTTGAAAGAGAATTATGTTAAAAGTAAAATGTTATACAATTTGTATACTAATAAAAACTTACAAATGTTCGGCCAAAGTTCGCCTTTTTTTTTTGGTCGAATCCGAATCCAAACCGAATCGAATTTTATAGGTCACAAATGGCCGAAGCAAAAACCGAAATTCCGTCGGAGCACAACTTCTTTTGGTAGCACCATACTACATTTTCTGGAGTTAAGAATTACCAAATGCATTAACTCATTCAGAACGTGCTTTTTCTCAGTTTACGTCGACAGACATTGTACAAAAGTAAACAACATCAATAGCTATAAAAGTAATGAGCGTATCAGCGACAAGCAACATTCCATGATGATTCATCATAATTAAAAGCATTTCTTAACGGCTATAAAAAAGCAAAAAATTAAAGGCACAGAGGGAAAGCAAAGTGCGAGCGAAGAAAAGCATTGTTTGCTTGCATTAAATGGAATACATAAAAGCACGGTGTATGAATATAACTACTAGTTTACATTCGTTTCGCAGGTGTTTGTGTGTAAACACAGCAGAATATGTAGGTACAAGTATGTGCGTATTAATTTTTATTGAAACGATGAAAAGAGCAAAAAATGATATAAGTAATTGAAGAATTTCTTTTCTTCATTACTCTTTGCAGGCAACTAATTCAAAATAGATTAAGCTAATTCAATTAGGAATTTAAGAGCTTAAACTACTGATTAAAATACGAACGTAGTGCACTAAAAGAGCTGAATGTAGTTTCTGTTGAAATTGGTAAAAAAGGATAGCTGCTACGAATGTTAGAAGCAAGTATTCAGAGAACAAAAAAAGTTACTTATACGACACAGTGCATTAGGTAATAAATAAATCATAGAGATAAAATCAGGCATTCATATCTGTTCCCCTTTCACCTAACCTCTATTTCAGAGGTGGTTATATATTATTATGGTATTTTTTAAATGAATTGATTTAAATTAAATTTTATATTTGCCTAGGAAATATCTATTCCGTTTTGGACATACTTTTTTCAGTTTACATACTACTTTTCGCTTTTTCGCGCTGCTAAACTTGTACACTCTTACCTCAAAATCAGTAGTGTAATTTATTTAAAACGGTTTAAAAGCTAATTTGGATTTTATTTGCAAAAGCGTGTCAACAAAGTAATTACAATAAAATTTTATATCAAATTGCCAACAACATGCAATTGCATGATAGAGATAGGCGCCGACAAAAGAGGGTGGCGAATGTGTGAATAAAATTTAAAGGTAATATACATAGCATTAATGTCCTAAAATTTTACAACTTTAATGGCTCACCTACTTTCGGTTGAAATTTATGACCACACTGCTGTAAAATAACATTTTGTAATTGCGACTTAAATAGAATGTTTTCAAATCGAAAGATTATTTAAATTTGTATTTTTTTCTTAACACTCGTACAAATAATTAAATTATCTTGACTTTGCATTATTTTTCTATGAAATTTTTTTTCGGTATTGTGCTGGTTAAATTTTTAATCGACTGTTACTATTAATTGGTTTAGTAACTTGACTTAGCATACTTTCTCTATAAAATTTAAAATTTAATGGTGATGGTGAAGTTTTTAAACGACCTACAATATGAATAGCTGTGGCATGAAAATTTACTACAATATTTTCGCTTAGTTTTTATTAAAAATATATAATTTTTCATAAAAGCTCACGAATTTGAAATAAGCTCAGGCAACACACTTTTTTAAAAGTGGTTTGGCTTGATTTTCAGAGTCATCATCTGATATGGACCAATTTAGGTATTCGTATCCGAAAACCCGTAATAATGTGGTTTTTTGTTTAACCCTGCTGTTAGGTTAAAAAAAACTTACGAATCTTAGGTTAGAGGACCATTTGGTCCATACTGCAGTTTTCATACAAAATAACAATTTAATCTTAGTCTTTATATTTAGTTTGGTTCAATACTTGCTAAATATTATTATTTTATTATTTACTCAACTCTGGTAAAACCCAGCACCAGTGGCCTGCTCTAAAAATGCTTCTAGTTCAGGAGCTCGAAAGCGAGGAATTTGTAGTTGCTGCAAGTCTAAGTCTGATGTAAAATGCTCCATTTGCAGTGCGTTTATTTGCAAAACCAACCGAAAAAAATTGTTTGCTCATCATGTAGTGCCAAAAAATATCGAACAAACTAATAAATACTTATTTTTGGAAAATGAATGTAAAGAAAATCAAAGAAAATATACTATGGACCAAATGGCCCCTTAACCTAAGATTCGTAATTTTCAATTTATCTTAGTCCAGTTTTAAGTCAGAGAATTAAATTTTCGCACATAATATTGTTTTATTAAAAGGCCACCTGAGCTGAAAAATTTAGACAGTATATATCACCGTTCCAAAGTTACAAAGAAAACAAAAAAAAAATTGGACCAAATGGTCTTAACCTAACAGCAGGGTTAAATACATATATCTTAAATCAAAGCGTCCAAAACTGTCGTTTTTGGCAGAAATAAATTCTAGATTCAGATTCCTCGTATACAGAAATGATCAGAAAAAAATATTTTGGGGTTAAAATATTTGCATTCAAATCCATTTTAAATACCTCTCCACGCTTACTAACTCACTCAAAATAAATCAATACATAAAATCGCCAGCTTAAGAAAAATTTAAATTTATTTTTCTTTATACATACAACCCAAGCTTTCAAAAAAAACTTGATTTCGACTTCTGAATATTTTAAATGATTTAAGATTTCTAAGCCATTGAATATTTCAATTACAATGGTTATTTATCCCCTTAGCAACAACCTCGACAAAATATTACGTATACAACGTGTAGTGCTTTTTTTTCTTAAGCTACGATATGCTTTCGTAATTGCCTTCCATGCAAACCAAGTTGAGCGTATAAATTTATTTTATATCACCATTTACTTTAAACATTTTTTTTTTTCAAAGTCACGAAATTAAATTTTAATTCTCGCTCTCACTTTCCTTTTTCCCTTCGAATAAATTTCTGCATTAAAAACCATTAAAAATTATTAGCTATAAACACTATTAACGACATAATCAGTTCCGCTTTATTACCATTTATTTGATGATGTATTCTATATTAGGGTATTTAATTTGATAGTCAGTTAATAAAAAATATTAATAACGTAAATGGTTGTTTTTTTTTTACTATTAACCTCTAAAAATTATACGTATTTCGATTCGTACAAAACATTTGAAAATTAAATGCACTTGCATACCACTACATGTGCGAAAACACATATGCATAATTGAAAAATTAATTTAACAAACATTTCTGAAAAGAAGTCAGGTCAGAATCCGTGGTGATTATCTGATTAATTAAATATTCAAAGTATGCTTAAGCTTCACATGCTTAATATTCACACATTTTAAAAACTAAGTAATATGTCGCAACATTTACTCATCTGTTTAATCAAAACTTTGAAAGTTATTTGGCCAAAAAGAGTAAATAAAGCTCAAATAAATTTTAGGTAATATTATAATTTATGTATACCACTCGAATTATGTAACTTATGGAAAATTTAAGAAAGAAATATTCAGTTCAGCAGCTTAGCACGATTGTGTATCGAACCCTTTTTTAGCACAATTGTGATATTGAAATTTCACTGCTAGTCTCAGACGTTTTTTACTTCAAGATTTGATTTATATAATAGAAAAAACAGATCAAATTATTATAAACACCATATCCTAGACACATTTGTTATGTTTTATATCATTAACTATTAGATTTTGTAATTTGACATCTTTTGCTAAGCGAAGCTATCACAATTGACTCAAACTAGTAGTTATTCGACTCATGCATTTTTTTAAACGCAAAAAGGTCAGCGTAATGTACTCTGATGAATAAAAAGTGGTTTGCTAAAACCACAGAATGTGGAACTGATATATCTTATTTTTGCGAACTTGATATCTAACCGATTTCCATAATTTTTGAAACTGTTTTAAGCAAACTTATTTGCCTTGCTAATTTTCTTTCAGTATCGGCCGATTTATGCTTGAAAACCGTCGAAAATTGGGTTCAGCGTCTGGACTTCTGCAAGCGTGCCCGTGGGGCCCATGCAAAAGAAATCGAGTTCCATACATAATGGCATCGAATGTTGTTTAACAAGAATAAAGAATTTAATTCATATCCCAAACCGTTTTTGTTTTATTTAAAAAAACTTTTGTAGCGTCCCTATTGCAAGACCCGATACATGATTTCTTCAAAAATTTTTAAACATCCCTATTTCGTTTTCTAATAAATACACTAGTCAATAAAATATATGTATGTACGGTTTAACATGTTGTATATTTAGGTGAGGGATATTTTTCCTAATATAAATTATGGGATCTCAATTTTGCATTTGCAGAAAGAACAACAAATTATTTGTTGAAAAATTAATATAGTGTTTAGTTGAGTACGATAAATTATAAATACGTGACGACTGACACGTTTATCTTATAGTTTTTTACTGGAATGTATTCCAGATTTTATTGCATTAAAAATATTTATTTATCTTCACTTACACATCGATGGTACAAATAGATATAATTTTGCGCGATTTTTTTTTTCAATATAGTTTTGTTATTAAATGTGAACGGTGAGCGACTAGCAACTGAACTTTGCTTCACTGTGTGAATTGTAATGTCGTTTTATGCAAGCATTACGAGATTTACTTTTTTCAAGAATAATTTAAGGCCACTAGACATTATGGCATTTGCTGCAATAAAAATACTTTGTAACGTTTGTGATCTAAAACCTATAATATGTCATACTTCTTGCATTTTTTTTCTATTTGCGAGTTTTCAGAGTTTAAAATTTTTCTTGATGACTTGCTCTGTCTATTTTTCATAATGACTTTTTTAATGTTTGCACAATAATAAAGTATAATAAAAACATGAAAACCCGACAGACTTTGCACTGGCTGTATTTATTGATTAATTTCCTTTTGCATATTGAACGAAAAAATGCTATAAACCTTCTTGCCGAATCGAAACGATTCTCACCTATATTATTTTAATATATCATATAACTTGAACACTTAGGGTTGTAACATATAATGTACTATCCTAAAAACTAGAAAAGAAAACAATGACCTTCGACGGTGATTTCTTATAAGATATTTTAAAAGACTACTATCGATGAAAATAAGACTAAATTAAATAATTTCGAAATAAGCAAATCTGTCAAATCAAACTAGCCTAAAACTACAACTGAACTTTAGATACCTCGCACATAATATCTTGTATGCAAAAAAACCATTATACCTACATATATAATATTAACTTCGCAATATACTCATAACTAATAAATGTGCGTGAATTTGCTACATAATTTATAAAAATATCGAATATTCTTAATTTGATTGCAAATTATCGATATATAAGAAGTGCACGTGGTTGTTGTCTGATTTCTATAATTTTTGGCATTAGGCTTACAGAGTAGAGTAGAGTTTGGTCTAGTAATTTCGGAGATAAGCCTATTAGTTGCAAACTAGATGGGGGCATGTCCATTGTTTCAAAATTTTATTTAACTGCATTTCTTTATTTCTCTAAATAAATGCTTCATTTCCAACTTGTGCAAAGTTGCGACATTATTTATTAAAATGTGATTATTTGAAAATTATCGTTTCAATTTCGGCCTTTTTATTTGTATCAACGAGAGAGATCACCACATGTCCTCATCAGACTTCTTCCGGAGACTGAACCTACGTCCGAAACAACATCCTAATAAATAAATGGCCTGAGCTCATAAAACATATGGTTGATTTCTTACATTTTCAAAATTTTGCTGAGCGAGTTAAGGTGTGTGCCAAATTTGGTAAGGTATGGTCAAATTATTTCGGAGATATATTTATTGGCTCTAAAGTATGCGGGGATCTAAATAATAATGTAACTTCATGGCTAACATGGCTGAATCAACTTATCTTTTCATTATGAAAATTTTTATATATACATATGTATGTATGTCTGTATCTATCTCTGTTATACTGTTATACTGTAATACTGTTAAACTGTTATATTGTTATACACTGCGTTTGCATATAAATGCAGATATATAGAAAACTAATATTTTTTATATTTTTAAATGGCAAGCATAATTTTATATTTGCGCCTTATAACCAAAATTTAAAGTGAAGTTTTGAAATCCCTGATTCAAAAACATGTTGCCATTTTACAATGGGCTTGGGAAAATATCTTTCTGTCGACAAAGAAGAACTTACTTATTTTGGACAAACTTTTTCCCCCGATTTTTTCCCCAAATAAGTTATTTATCTTTTAAAATAATACTCGTATCAACTTGGATAAAATATTTACAATTTATTTCTGAAAATTTGTTATACTCAAATTATTCACCTTTTTTTTTCTTTTTATGATAGTTGTTTTTCTGGATTCAGACAATTTTTTCAAGTTTAGGGCAATTAATAACTGTTTTTATTTTGTTAGGTGACTCGATCATTAAGTTCAGAACTCGAGTTAGCTATTCGCTGTGAAAATTACACTAAGAGATTTTTTAATACCACTTCCACTTTTGATATTTTTTAATGCGCCAGCATTGCTATTTTAAGAGTAAAAATACTTTGCCAAATATTTATGCAAAATTAATTTTTAATACCTTGACCAATGAGGCTACTAAAATATTCGAAACATGTATACACCATTTTCGTTTAATTTTACGCAATTATTCAAATTTTTAGTAACTTTGACTTAACTACAACTTATTTTGCAAGCATGTGCACCAAATATACTTTCATTTACCATCTTATGTAAAGTATTTCTAATCTATATATTTTTACTAGATATGTAAATATTTAATTTTATTTTTATTTCGACACACGATTGCAGAATCAAATATCTTGGATACGTCGACGCGACTGGCACATTCTGTCGTCTGGTGCGCAACTCTACACCAACGACGAACGTTTTGCGATACTGCATGCGCCCGGCTCCAACATGTGGACATTGCAGATAAAATTTGTGCAACGGCGGGATCATGGCATGTACGAGTGTCAGGTGAGTCAGTGAGACAGAGATGTGAGTGTGTTTTATTCCAGTGTTTGTCTGATTGAGCTCTACTAATATTGCAGTAGACATGGCCGGCACTGCTTTTTGACTCAGATGGAAAAGTAAAAATAAAAAAAATAAAACCACGTACTTTTATGAATTTACATATAGCACTACAACAAATATCACTGCCTCTCGCTTTGCATATTACTTTTCCCCACCTGTAACGCGATTGTGTGTGTGTGTCGTTGTTATTGCAACACAGTGTGCACTTTATGCTTCTTCTCCCATAGCACCTGGCATTGCAACGAAATTTTTATGCCAACTGTTGTACGCCATCTAAAATGTGTCACTTTCCTCAGCTTGCCATATTTTATTCATATTTTTATCTGCGGCTCTACCACTGGTCTGTCGGTTAGTTCGTGGGCCGCTTGCTCCACACACACACACGCTCTCACTCACACACACATACATACGTACAATTTGCATGGCATGGCATTTTGTCGTTGAGGCAAAGCAAAAACAAAAAAAAAAACAAATGGAACATGTCAGTGATACACTCGAAAATATTCATATACATGGCCGCAATATGGGTAGCAATTTTAACCGAATACTGTGGCTTGTTGTTGCGTTGACTTTAATTTTAATTTTGCTCTATTTTGGTTTTTAATTTTTCATGGCTTGGTAGACGGGCGCAATGTGGTTGCATGTGGCAACATGTTGTACTGAATAACAGCAAAATAAATTTCAAAAAAACAGCAGAAATGAAGTTTTCGCTATGAGGTGTCTAACTGGAATCATAAAATGTCACATCAGATTTATAATTCATACATGTGTTTGAATCAAGAAAAAAATGTACAATAATCTGTGAGCGAATGAAAAATCAGTGAACTGCCACATTTTGCTTGATTTTAATTACAAGTCGCATGAAAGCTTTATCTAGCGAAATTTGAAATATGCCACTCGAAAAAATGTGAATTTTTTTTTTTTGCATTGAATAAACTTTCCTTTCTAGGGCAACTGCAGCAGTCGACGACCAACAAAAATTTTTATAACTTCGAAACAGGTTATTTAAATCCCAAGTAGGCTTTCAAACTATAAAAGGTAAACAAAAAATTCTTCCTAGCGATGCGGCCTAACATAATTGTTATAAAACCTGCTATGAGTATAAAGTTTTGTTTTAGAGCTTTGTGTTATCCCAATTTCTGGATTACAAAATTTTTCAAATTGTTTGTCCTTTGTCTTGGCTCTATGGACGGTCTTAATTTCTTGCTTCGCTACTCAAAAATATTTACATTGTAAAGAAACATTATGTACGAAAAACTGAAACTATTACCGAAATAAAAGGGTCTCATATTTTACTTCTATGTACACTGAAGAGCAAAACCGATCGAATAGTGACTTTTTTACAAGGTTTCCCATGACTTTACACAAAACTTTATTTCATACTATAACAAAAACCATGTAAACTACTGTTTCAAACTTTAAACACAATTTATAAAAACTCAACAAACTTTCATCAAAATTTTTCGAATTTTTAAAAGAATGCTTATGTAGATATTTTTTATATATGCAGTTTTATAGCCGAAAGTTTTTAGTTGCTAGAAACTGCCATTAATTTTATATATATATATATATATATATATATATGAATAAAATAAAAATAAAATATTTTTTTTTATTTATTCGACCGGTTTGGCTCGCCACTGTAGATATTGTGGACAAACCTTTGTACATTGCCATACAACAGAAAAATGATTTTCTCACAAACTGTTCCCTGGTTTCTGGGATGTTTCAGCACCAATATTCAGGGTATTATAAATGTTAGAATTTTATGGTCAACATTTTTGTGAAACATATTAACCCATTCTATCGCTGTGTTACGGGTATTATCTTAATTCTCACGATTGAGTAAAGGTTTCTTCAAAATGTTGTATTTAAACGAACTAGATATTTTTTTAGCGTCGACTTATTCCCACTTTTCTTTCTTTTAATATCGTTTAGATATTGAGTGGTGCCACGCCTACTTCACAAATTTGTTTAGCCCACGTATTTCTTTTTCCAATACTATGTATCGAATTTGAGTTAAAAAAATTGCCTTTTATAGCTATATCGAATATCACATTTTTTTCTTTTTTGTACTTGAACTGTACTAACTGAGTTGAAATGCAAAGGATGTACCAAATTATGAAGGTTTCGATAAATTAGTTTCCGAAATATCTCCTTTTGCTCTAAAGTTGGCGGTGCCATGGCCATTCGCACATAAAATCCAAATGAGCTATCTTTTTAAATTACTCAATTAAATTACCATTTGTAGTTACTGAGATTTTATTGATTTTTGTGTATACCAAATTTCTTAGAATTTGATAAAATTGTTCCAACCCCATCCTGCATATTCAATTTGTGCGAGTTACCTTTTATAGTTACTGAAATAGTAAATTTTTGGATTTTGGTAAATAATTTGGCCATTATTTATATGCTATATAGGCGTGGTTTTTGTCGAATTTCTATAATTTTCAAAATTGTGCTTACTGAGTGAAATGCAAAGCATGTACTGAATTTGGTGCAAATCACCAATGTGCCCAGGTATAAAACTAAATTTAAAGTTCGGAAATAGCATGCCCTAACTTTGAAATCTGGGCCTATTTTATATATAAAAATCTCGTGTTGCGTGGTTTGTGGTTGGACTCCTCAGAAACGGCTCGACCGCTTTTTATGAAATTTCGTGTGTGTATTTAATAGGTATGAGAATAAGTCATAAAGTATATTCTATGCTTGGGAAAGGGTTGCCACGTGGTTGAAAAGTCAAATTCAATTAAAATATAAACGAGTTACATGTATGAAATATGAAAAAAAACCCATAGTTGCCAAACGGTTCATATCGACAAGAAGGTTCACAGCTTACTTTTACGATGGTTGCCACCTATCGAAGCTTAATTAAATTATACACAAATGATATGGAATATTCAAATATGCATGCCAAACGGTTCGTCTCACCAAGAATGTGACTCATACATTTTTTTTGGGAGAGGGTTGCCACCTGTTTGAAAAGCCGAATTAATTTAAATTATACAAAAGTTATATGAAATATGAAAATATGGGTAACAATCCGATCGATTCGCTGAGGAAAAGACTTATGGCGTGTAGTGGGTTGCCACTTTCTTAAAAATTTGAATTTATTCAAATTATATGTGCATAATTTATATGAAATAGAAAAATATTGGTTTCAAACGGTTCGATTTTGTAAGAAGTTTCATGCCTAGCATATTTTCAACCCATTGGTTGTGCTAGGAGAGAGTATATATGTAGGTCTTTTTTAAGAGGGTTTCCACCTTTTTCAAAACTTGAATTGAATTAAATTAAATTATATAAAGGAATTTAAAATATTAAAATATGAGTACGAGAACGAAGTACAAACCACCATTTCTGAGAGGGTTGCCACCTGTTATGTGGGACAGAAACCGAAATGTGTTTTCTGGTAACATATGCAAGGAGCAATTTGTTTACTTTCTGGGCAAAACCCTCCAGATTAATCCTGCGCGGAAGCTGCAATGAAATCTTCTATCATTGGTGAAATACAAACCTCTAGAATTCTAAACAACCAGACTCAACCGCTTTTTTCGTGCAACTCTATTTTCTCTACATCAGTTTACTTCAGTGTTACCAACAATACCCTCATTACAACACGCAGGTTGCCATATCTTCATATTTGGCACAACTAATTAATTTCTTATTTAATACTTAACAGTCCCGCCGAAAACCACCGGTTGTCCAATCGTATGCGATGTATAACCTATGTGTTTAGTTTTAGTTGTATTCAATTGGTAAAATACGAATCTTCTGCTCCGGTCTACGAAGAATATTTGTTGATGTCTGAATCCGGGAACTATCACCATCACCGCATGACGGAAATTTTCACTTGGGGTTGAATTCTTCAAACGACCGTGTACTCTAAGAAGGCCGTCTCTTAGTATCCGCTTCAAAGCTTCAATTTTGCTCATTTCTTAGTGTTGTGTGCTCTCCCTCACCCTTTCTCATTCATCTCTACATTACATGTATTCTCGCCTTAGAAATACAATTAAATAGATACGCAACAATATATCTCTACAACTTATTAACCATCTATCAATGCTGTCATCGCTATCAATGCTACATGTGTGGAAATTTGCTATTGTTTGACACCAAAAATACTACCTTTTATTTAAAACTACTATGCACTTTAAAACATTAAAAAATCAGTAAATTACTATCACGTCTTAACCCTTCGTTGGTGTGGTGACTAAAAGTTCCTTGAGTGGTGTGGTGGGGTATGACATACCCCATGCCTATCAATTTCAAATAAATACCAAATTCCAATAATAGCAATATTTTGTGGTGATTTATTATTCTTTAACTAATTTTTAAAAAGTGTTAATTTGAAAACATAACAATTTTTCCTTCGTATTCAATATTATAGCCATAAAAAAAAGACAATATAAATTATTCCAAAAAGTGAGGTTCCAGTTTTCTGAAACATAATTTTTTTTGTATTTAAACAATTTCAAAACTGTTTTTACATTTCAAAAGTAAAAATAACATTTATTTAAAGGAAAGAAAATTCACTGTAATGCATTAATTACATAAAAAGTTATGGCGATCGAATATGATACCCCAGCCCACTTTGAAAGGCTGTCCCATGGAACAGAAATATCTGGGGTATGTAAAACGTGGCAGATCTCCTGTATTTGAATGTTAATGAAAGCTATTGGGAGCGATAACGTATTCCTTAAACAAAAACATATATATATTTAAGGAAATACATGTGCTGGGGTATGACATACCCCACCACACCTCCGAAGGGTTAACTTTTTGATGATATTTTTGAAGACATTTGAAATATGTAAGAGTTATATTTTTAGGGTGGTTTAAGCCATGTAATAGGGGTTAAATATTAATCTGAATTATATCCTTGAATAGCGGAATCTACTGCCCACCAGAGGCAACTACACTTAATTTATATTCAGCAGTGTAAATTCCCGAATTTTTGTGACCGCAAAATAGGATATAAAAATTTAAAAATAGGTCTACAGACATCGTTTACAAAGGCACAGATCATTTCATTCTGTTAAATTGGGATAATCGACTAAAGACTGATCTTCTAGTTCTTTAATTTTTAACCGGCTCACTTAAGATAAAATATCAAAGTACGGTACTTCAACTACGCAATCACTTAATTTGTGTACTGTAGCACAAACAAATTTTTTTCGGTAAAAATCTAAAACTTACTTTACCGAGTTGTCTTCTGCAGAATTGTAAGAGCAACTATTAAAGTAAAATAAACGAGAACTTGTGCTTGTATTTCCCAAAGTTATGAACGCCGTCTCAACCACCCTGCCTATGCTTATAAAATCAGTATTTTCATGGCATATTAAATGCAGAATGCATATTTTAAAATACAAACTCGACATATTGAAATTTCCTGAAAACGCATACGCTCAAACTTACGCCTAAAAGTAACAAGCACACAATAGAATGGATTGTGTGAAGGCAAGTGGCAGTTAACATATTTGCAGCATATCAAATTTGTGTGCCAGAAAGTGTAAACGAAATTGCAACGCATATTTAATGAAAGTAGTTATAACATTGCCATTGCATGCATTGTTTTAAGTATCTCAAACTAAGTGAAAAAAATGTTGAAAACTTTCATTCTAAACATAAACAAATCAAGATACCAAACTCTTGCACTGGCATTTTAAGAACAACAAATTACACTTTGCAAACGATATGAAGTGTAAAGTTAAGCCTATGCTATGCAGTTTATAAAAGCGTCTCAGGCAGAGTTTTGTCTAACAAACTTATTTAAATCTTTTATGTCAGTTTCTTTTGCAACCAAGGATATTTTTCGTAAGTTAACTAACAGTTCATATAGTAAGAGCAACAATGCCATTGACAGTAACTGCTTGACTTCATAACTGTTGGCAACTATTTTGGAAATGCAAAAATATTTACTAACTCCTTGTAGATACCCTGTCGGAAATCAAATTACTTTAAAAGCAATTTAAAAAGTACTTTTTTTCCAACTGTAAGTAGTTTAAATTCGTTCTTTTTTCTTGTAATCAACTAACTTTATTAACATGGCGATGTCCTAGGAGCAAGTCAATTATCCGACTCTGCATTTGATTTCAACTACTTTCAAATATATTTGGCTGAAAGAATATCAAAATTACTTTTTTTCCAACTGCAATAGAATGTGTTTAGTTCCAGCTATTTTAAAATTGCTTTGTTTCCAACTATTTTAAAATCTATTTGTCTCCAACTACTTTTATTTATACCTGCCTTTTTCCAACTTTTTAAAAATAAGCTTATTTTATAGTTTAATATATAAAATTTATTTATATATTGTATTTTTTTGTTTTAAATAAAATATGAATTCAGTTCATTGTTCAAAGAAACTTAACCTAACGTAGACATCATTTTTATTTATGCTAATTTAGTGTAGTTTTTTTTTCATACACTCTTCGTGGTGTTCGTGGCACAAAAAACACTGTGATTTGTTATCTTCGGTTGTTATAGCGTACGCCGGCTTAGAGATTCTATCTCTTTTTACATTGGGCGTTATTTCAGGTCTATTCTGTTCAGTTTCGGTGGCGATCGATATAAACATTGCAATGTTTTGCAACCATTGACTAAACTCTATTACACTTGGATATTGCATCCCATTTGCGCATACATAACGAGCCCATTCTTCTCTTTTGCATAAGGGCAATTTGCTCACTAGCTCATCTAAAAGGGTTGGATTACATAGATGAGGCGTCGCACAAGCATTTTGCAAAAACACTGTCAAATTTGAAACCATTGTGCTAAAATTTACTATTTCTGAGATTCTTGACCCGGATATCGACTGAAAGGCTCTTGCTTTGGCTATCTGACTTCTAACTAGTATCTGTGGCCTTCCATAATGCATCTCTAATGTGCTCCTAACCATGTTGATACTATCTGGGTGTATTAAAAAGGCTTCAACCTCTGCTTTAGCTACGCCCTTTAACGCTTTTTGGAGTCGCGATAAATTCTCCAGGTTTGTATAACGATAGGCATCTGTTCTTTCATCAAGATCGGAGATATGTATATAACATATTGCTCCCGTACAACCGGTTGTTCGGATATTGTATTTTGCACCAAAACTCCTCCATTTAAGTAGCTAAAGGCTTGAAATTTTGCAGAAATATCAGCCATTATTAGCTACGTATTAGTATTGAAAATCATGAAGATCGGAGAAATATAACATATAGCTCCCATACAACCGATTGTTCAGATATTGTATTTTGCACCAAAACTCCTCCATTTAAGTAGCTAAAGGCTTGAAATTTTACACATATTTAAGTTATTATTAGCAATATTTTAACAATGAAAATCCTTAACATCGCAGATATACATTTACAAAAAAATATATATATACAAATTATGTTAATACACATATATGTAAGTATACATATGTATGTATATACTGTAATGAACATAAAATCTTTTTTATATGAGTTTATAGGTAAATATGAATTATATTTTTTGGATTGATTGTATTCGTCGATTGATTTATTAAGGAATATGCGGTTTTAATTTTTTGAAAAGATTCTTAGCTAAAAAAAATTAATTAACTTCCAAATTTCTCGTCACTAGAACTTTTTTTAAATTATTTTTTATTACGCTGAGTTAAATAAATGAAGAACTAAAGATTCGCACGCTGCATTTGCTTCAAAGCAGTTGATTTCCAACTACTTTAAAATTGGTTAATTTTTCAGACTGTCTGCTTTTTCCCGACAGGGTATATACAGTTTACTATTTGAATGCGCATTCGTATGTGAATAAGCAATTAAAATTCATATAATTTTGCAGTTTAATATTGATAGTGAAAAAATATTGAGCTCTTGTGTTATAAATATTCTGTGGCAATTTACCAAAACATCTTAAGTCGACTTAAGTCAAAATCGAGTTAAGGTCATATTCTAGTTCTCCTACTCATAATCCATATTTGTGTCCAATCCGATTTAAAAAATTCCAATTTTAAAGAAAGTTATCGCCTTTTGTATTTTTCTTATCTTTATTTTTGAAAATATTACATTCATTAAAACATTTGATTTTTCTTAACTTTCCGTCTTTTAAAATATCTTATGTACAATCCAACGAATAAAACATACTTCTTACTAAATATTTTTTCAAAATCTGCCTATAATGTCTTAAGGAATAGTTTTACTTTTTCCTTGATTAAAAATAACTCATTAAATTTCAACACAATAGATTTCAGAGAAAATCGCCAATATCTCACAACTCAATTTTAAGACTTAAGATGTTATGGCAAAACGCCACAGATATGATGCAAACTCTTTTGAGATAATCCAAAAACTTTTGAAAGTTGTACACATCATATGCCATTGTGTGAGGTACACGAAATGTTTTAAAAATATATTTCTAAAGTAAATCAAAAGCGAAGTGAGGTTATTGTAAATGTAGTGTTTATGATAAGAACTCAAACCTGTGAAGAATTTTAAGCTATAATGCTGAGGGCAAAAATAATGCATAAATGTGATTGAGATTATAGATTTTATTTCCCAGAATACTGAGCTGCACTAAAAGAGGTTTAGATACCATTTGAGCTAATTTCTATAAAATTAAAACACCTTTCTTTCAAAACACACTGCTTTTAAATTACCAATTTTTAACTATTTGTATCATTTTCGATTGTTTTATGGTCATGAAATTTGTTATAACAATCTGTAGTTACAAGCGGGTCCAAACCGCTCGTATCTTTTTTAAATAAAATAAAAATATTTTTGTATGGAATATTATTTTTTCATTCATTTCAATTCATTTTTAATTCATTCGATTGCGATTCTAGTTCACTTCAATTGATTTTTATTTCATTGCAATTTATTTTTACTTCGTTTCATTTTGTTTTTAGTTCATTACTTTTCATCTGTATTTCATTTAAATTCTTTTTTCTTATTCTTATTTTGTTCCGATTCATTTTTATTTATTATTTCATTTAAATTAATTTACATTTCATTTTAACTATTTGTCTCATTTTCGAAAGTTTCATAATTACCATAAAAATCGGTACAACGATTTGTAGTGCTAAGCAGGTAAGCGCTCACAACCGCTCGTATCTTTTCATTTCATTTTTATTTCTTTAATATGACGAAACAACGATTTTTCATTCCATTTATTTATTTCGTTTCAGTTCATTTTAAATTCATATCATTTTTATTTTATTTCAGTTCATTATAATTTATTTTTATTTGATTTTTATTTCATTTCATTTCATTTTATTATACCTTTCATGAGAATGAAATGGTATATTAAGTTTGGTCCGATGTTTGTAAGTGCCAGAAGGAGAAGAGATAGACCCATCAAAAAGTCTACCTAAATGATCAGGACGATGAGCTGAGTCGATTTAGCCATGTCCGTCTGTCTGTCCGTCTGTCCGTCTGTCCGTCTGTTTGAACGCAAACTAGTCCCTCAATTTTAGAGCTATTTTGATGAAATTTGGTGAGCAGGTGTCGTTGTACAAATGATTAAACATTTGTCGGAATCGGCCAGATCGGGTGACTATAACATATAATACAACCGATTATTCAGATATTGAATTTTGCGCCATAACTCCTCCATTTAAGCAGCTAAAGGCTTGAAATTTTGCACAAACATCAACCATTATTAGCTATATATTAGTATTCATCAAGATCGGAGTTCACAGTGTAAATCGGCAAGATAAATTCAGGACAAATATTTATTGCGAAAAGTAATAAGCTCAGCGCAATATCACATGAATCATAGCGTTAAACGTTTGGGAACTATTTACGGATCTGATAACTGTTTTCAAAGACCGACATATGTAGGTCTTACATATTAATACTTAATTATTTGTATTTTTTAAATGTTGAATATCAAGCGTCGATACGATATTAAAAATATTCAAAAACCATTCCCTTCTTAAAACATAGTTCTTTTTAATTACATAAGGAAAAGCATTAAATAATTTATAACAATGCCTTTACTAGAATTATTTTTATTGATTTGAAGGAAATTTTCGCTTTTAACTATAGGTAATACGAAATTGTAATACAATAACACGTTTTTTACTATTCTTCAATTCATGAAAGGTATGAAGCCTTCGGCATAGCCGAAGACAGCGCTGTTTTTACTTGTTTTATTTTAATTTCAATTCATTTCATTTTTAATTCATTTCATTTGATTTTTGTTTCATTACGGTTCACTTCATTTCATATCATTTAATTTCAGTTCTTTTTTATTTCACTCCATTTTACTTTTAGTTCAATTCAATTTATTTTTGTTTCACTTCAACTCGTTTTATTTCATTTTCATTTAGTTTTATTTCACAGTTCTCGAAAATAACAGATGATCGTACTCTCCACCATAACTTTTGTTGCCACACATTGTGAATGGTCATATCCAAACCGTACGAATGTAATGAAAAATACCATTTGTTACCACGAACAAATGTTTTGGTCGGACCTATCGACCCCACCCATAGTTTGATTATAACTTTTTACTAGGATGTGCCCCTTTCTTGGACGGCATTAGATTTGAGTCCTGTTTTGATTAATTTGTGAAAGAGAGGAACAGAAGAAGATAAGTTATCAAATAATAAATTAAAAGGAAGGAGGAAGGGTGACGAAATTGTAAATAATAAGTAAAACGCAAAACTACACCAGATTCTAGACCTAGCTGCTAAGAAACTGATGGCACAATTACTGGATAATTTTGGATTTGAAAGGACGAGAGTGATGGAGATTTGTAGATCAAGATTTTTGTTCGTCAAAAGAGAGCGCTACTTTTCGATTACCTATCGAACTCAAAGTACCACCTGCCGGTAAGAGTCACTCTTCGCTTAATCCCTAACCGGACATTATAGCGTGTGTCCCAATATGAGAAAACTCCTTGTTTACTTACTAGAGAAGCGTTGTTGGTGCATGCGCGTTGAGATCGACGATGTAAGAATCGTCGTGCTTTTGCTATATAAAGTATTGTACTGCTGCGATTCAGATTGGCAGAAATTCAGATGGAAGAAGTCACATGAGTGTGAGTCACCTCGTTTGGTCTCGAACAGCACGGTGAGGTCCTTCCCAACCTTGATGGAGCTAAATGTTGCGCTCAACGCCGCTCTGCATAGCCGTATTAATTTTGCGCGTATCCCAAATTTAGACATCGATTTACAGAGACGCGGAACTAAAGCTGGGGAGCGTCGATTTGTTTATCTAGGATATATTCCTGGATTTGATGCACTGCGAATATCTGGTCAATGGAAAACTTAAAGGTTTGAAGTTGCATTGACAAGGTCCTATCAGTTAGCATATACTTCGGGATTTCACACATTATCGTCGGTAGGACCGTAAAGGCAATTTTAAGGAGGGTTCTGCTGCGATAATTGTCAATATGCACTGAATAATTTCTCTTGATTGATTAAGCAAAACACACTGATATTTCTCCTTCGGGCATCCGATTCATTAGACCAAATTGTTATAAACAGCTGGTGTATGCTGCTTACTAACTCCCTCTTCGCTGGCGGCTTTGAGCAGTTCAGCCGGCATACCGTCGGCTACACAAAGCTTGATGTTCTTGAGTCGCCTGCCTGTTGTTCCTACCCCTTCTTAAATATTGGTCTGGGTTCTTCTTTATCAAGCGCGCCAGTGTTGAAACTCAATACCATTGAGAAGTATTCCCTTTATGTCTCGAGCAAACCTTGAACGTCTGTTACTAGATTTATAGCATTGTCTTTGTTGGAACTACATAGCACCAGTATGGAAACCATTTGAATCCTGCCATTACGTCAGTAATATAGGATCACTCAAATATCTATTGTAGTTTTTCACGGCGGCATGGGTCCCATGTAGTCCGGTTTCGATAGAATCTCCCTCATAGCTAAAATTAAATTTGGGTTATGTTGTTTTTAAGGATAACAATTCATTGCGGCTTACTGCGTGACTTCTGGGTCAAAAATCCCCTATAGCTTCCATGCCAAAGTTACCTTAATTGAAAAGCTAATTTTTGTATTCTACGAAGAAGAATATATGCAGTTGCATATTATGCACATTATTACATGCACAAACAAGTTGAAAGATTTTTTTGCAATTTTCCAGCCAGCTCACATGCATAAATTTTTCGTTCTCCTTTTCTTCGAATTGAAAAGAAATTTTAATGAAAAAAAAAATATTTGCAAAATCGGTGTAGCCCTACTAAAGTGATGCACTTACATGGATAACATTTCAGTTATATTCACTAATATACACACACACACACACACGTTGTATAACGATATATATGTAAGTACATTTTTATAATCAAATTTTATATTTCTCCTCTTTCGTCTCAGGTATCCACGCCGACAGGCATCATTTCACATTTTGTGAATCTGCAAGTAGTTGTGCCCGAGGCATTTATACTGGGCTCCGGTGAACTACATGTCGACATGGGATCCACAATAAATCTCGTCTGCATAATTGAAAAGGTAAGAAACAAGCAAAAAAAAAAAAAGCAAGTAGAAATACCACACACACACACACCCATTCAGCCGTGCGAACGAAAAATGTGAAAATATATGCCAAGGCCAACACGCACACATACTCACATACATACATCGTATATCGTTTGTGTTTGTACACAAAATATGCGCCTGTATTTGTGCCAATACACCAAAGAGTATTTACTTTACAATGCACTTCAACAACTTTTGCTAAGATTTATGTTGGCCACACAATTTACGTTTACTTGCCACAGAAATTCAAATTTGTTGGGTTAATGAAAATTTATATCACGCGCCACTAGCGCATATCGTAGTAGAACAACTACTAGCAGACAACTGAGCAACCGAGTGAATTGGAAGTGCAAGTGCAAGTGCAAGTGCAGCGCAGCAGCTGCAACAATTTCAAGTGCCATTAAATTTAATATAAGCGAACGAGTAGTAAAATACTTACGCCTGTACACACACAACACACACACACACACATAAACTTACACAATACCCTGTCGGAAATAGCCTAACATTAAAAGGAATTTAAAAGCAGCACTTTTGAACTGGTTGAAATTCTTCTTTTTTTCTTGCAAGCAATGGATTTTATTAACATGGCAATGGCGTACGAGCAAGTCAATTATTTGACTCTGTTTGTTTGATCGAAAGGACTTCGAAATTTGTTTTTTTCCAGCTGCAATAAAATGTTTTTGTCCATTTCTAATTATTTAAAAATATTCTACTTTATAGTGACTATAATTTTTCTTTGCGTTTCAAAAAATTGCTACATATATGGGAGGTTAGTGTGTAACTTCTGAGCTCAATCACCCTTTTTTTAATTTTGTGTTTTTTCTTTTTGTTTTTGTATCATTTCATTATTATTTTTTGTAATTTTAATGACCTAAAACTTGCTGACCTACAACTGGTCAAAATTAATTCTTTTTTTAATTAAACTTTTCTTAATTTTGATATTAAAAGTTTTTTCAGAATTTTTGCAATATTTTCATGATCTTAAAAATTAAACTCAAGTAAAGAACTTGAAAAAAATGCCAAAAATTAAAAACCATTCTTTTGTAATCAAACTCTGCATGTTTTAAACCGAATATATACCTTTTATAATGACAAACATATGAGCATTTCCATTTCAAGACAGCCGCTCATCGGGTCATCTTTTCTTTTTCCGTGAAACTTGAATATCTTGTTTCTTGGTAAAAAAATCAGCAGATACGGACTATGTTTTTCTCTTGACCGAAAAAAAAATTTCCGAAAATGTTTGGCGATCCTAATTTTGCTACAAAACTCGTATTTTTCCATCTTTAAAAATTTCGTTTTATTTTTTAAATGTCATAACTTGTCTAAAAACTCACCATTTTGATAATTCAACTTGCCAAATTTTCGCCATTAGTTGAACATTAAAATGCAAAGGAAGCTGCCAACTTTGCCTCATTTCTTTCGGAAAAGTGTATTTTTAATTTTTTTCACGTCAGAAAGAAGACACTTCAAAATAACTTTGGCCAAGCGGCTACTAACCAGAACTTTTTGGTTATGCGATACAGTTTTTTTTAAATAATTATTTTTCCTTGTAATAATGGCGCTCTAACTGAATCAACTTAATAATCTAAGTTTTTATAAAAAAAAAAACAAATTTCACTAACAACCACTTAGGCAAAATACATTTTGAGGTGTTTTCATTCTGATATGAAAATATTAAAAGTAAATTAAAAATATAATTTGCGAGAAAATAAATTTTAAAAAGGTAATTTTCCCCATTTTTTGAGCTAGTTTGCAACTTTTTTTCCTTTGCATCTTATTTCTCAACTAATGGCAAAGATTTTGCAAGTTGAATTATCAATACGAAAAAATTAAATTTTCTCGGCGAAATTAAAATCGCTGAAAAATATCGGAAACAATTTTTTTCGTTCAAAAGAAAAAATACATGTCTGCTTATTTTGAACACTGCTTTTAAAATTCGTGAGTTTCTTACACTGGCAGCCTTTTTCCGACAAGCTATATACCTACATATGTAAATATATGTTTTTAGCTATGTATGTACGCAAACTTGCCGCAGCATTCACTTAGCGTAGGGCGCGCAATATCCTGTGTAGCTTCTAGGCACTCGACGGTGATTACAATTACTTACAAATACATACATTTATACTTTCATATAAATATTTGTATGTTTGAGTGATTCTGTGAGCCTTTGTGTGCGCACGTGTGGGTGCGTGGGTAGGTGTAGATATTCCATAGTAAATTCTCTTTAAAGTGAAATCCTTCGTAGCTCAAGCTGCCTGGCAAATGTCCTCACGCTAGTAAAACTAAATATAAGTAAATAAACACACATCCATATATGTATAAATATTTATATTACACTTACATAAATATGTATATAGTAAATACATATAAACCAGCGAGCATAAACGCTGTACCGTTACAAATGAAAAAAAAAAAACAAAAACTAAATAGCAAACATACTGCAGTCCTTTCAATGCCTTTTACGCCACGCTTGCTGCTACAGTTACTGATTTTATTGCCACTATAGCTGCGCGGCTATGATGACGACGTCCGCGCCGGTTATTTTAAGTAATCTGAGCCAAAATCGTTTTCGTTTACATTCGCCATTGCCAACATCGCAGTTGAAGTTATTGAAATTACGAGTAGATATGCAATAGTGCAATATATTGTTGCAAGCATTTTGGCTTTTTGCTTTTGCTGCTGCTGCTATCGCTTCAACTTCAATAGCGAGTACTTTTGCAATCTCCGCACACACACACACACTTTGCCAATCCACTCAATTTTTGGCAGTTTACTGCTACAATATTCAAAATACTCGTAATACTCATACCAAGGAATTCGAAGTCGTTGTGCGAGAAAGCGTGCCAAATTTCATGGTAAAGTTTAAAATGAACTTTTGCTGTGTCTTGATGGGAAAACTTGTAATGGAGGTGCACTCGTTTATGAAATGACTCTTTGACAAGGTTCGATATTTGAGTGACTCGAAATTGAGGGGGCAAAATTTGTGGGTTTTGAAATGTATTTGCACAGAATTCAGTATTTGTTGAAATTTATTGGAGTGATTATTTCTTCGTATGCGAAAGTATGAATTTTTTAATCGCTCATTTCTTCTTGTTTATTAAAGTAAAAGATTTATGAAAAGTTAGAGCTATCGCATTATTTCAGGAGCTAGAGGTACACAGAACTTTACAGCTTCTATAACACCGCGCTTTAATAAATATGTGCTTATAATTTGGGAATAAAAGCAAATAATGTTTAACCGTAAAATATACTCAGAAATATACACAATAAAAAATGACCAATCCAGCTGAAATCCAATGACTTTATCACAAAACTATTATTGAACAAAATTTATTAGTTTTGAGTGCTTAGTAGTAGTGATTTTGTTAATAGACTAGTCGACTAACCAGTTAATCGATTATCAAAAGTTGTTTAAAAAAATAGCCGGCTTCACATAATCGACTAACCGTTTCCTTATCGACTTTTTCGACTTCTTCCTTTCTTTTGCATGTGTTTGAATGTTTGCGCTTATTGATAAAATTTATTTTCCACTATAATTAAGTTTTTATCAATTTATTGTGAGTAACTGTCACTATTTGAATAATTTCATTTAGTCGCTTTTCTGACTACTCGATGGTGAGCGATTAGTCGAAAGTGAACGGTTAGTCGAACGCTTGCTATTCGATTAACAAACATCAAAAAAGTTGATGGATAGTCGATTTTAAACAAGAGCACTACTATATAGTAAATAAGGCGATTTGTAACATATGTGTTCTCCGAACCTGTTCTACCCAATCCTAAGTCATTCTCAACCTCCTCATTACTTTCAAAACTAAGAAGCTAATATATTTCTCCGATTGATTCACAACCAGGTAAATGTTCCGTAGTGGAACTGACAGCTAATCAAAAAGGACGCGGACAATGCGAAGGTTGTTATAAGAAGAGCTTAAATGAGAACAACAAAAAAGCAGAGGTTATCTGTTTGCGTAATAAATAAAATGATAAAATGAATCGTTAATTTAAGTTAGCTTCAGAAAAATAAATCCCTAAAAGAACTGTAAAAAATAAACCTTGTGTGGCTTGTGAATGATTATTTTCTATTAAACTATGATGTGCTCAAGTTACTGTTACAAAGTTTTGGAAATCTTAATATGGGTAGAAATCTACTATCAGCACAAGTTCAGAGAGCGATTTTAAGATCAATGAAAATTTAACAGCAAAATTGTTTATTAAAATCCTCTGCTTATGGGCAAATCCTTGCACTCGGATGCTTCTTCAGAGCATTTCAATTTATAAATAAATATTCAGCAACCCAATGCTCGAGTTAAAAGACGGGTACTTAATCCATATAAAATAATAGTATTTTTTTTAAATTATTTTGCCTGAGTACTGTAAATAAAAATGAAACTACATCAGAGTGGTTTGCTCTGTAAGAATGATATGATAAATAAAACCGTAGGTTGAACTTCTGTTTGTTAAATAAATTAAATATAAACTTACAGTGTTTCTCACTCAGATTTACTATATTAAATAATAGGAAACTTAAAACTGCTTCATGCTTAGAGCTATTACCGAATTTTGATTTTTAAAAATAGTACCGATATAGAGAAATAAATCAACAGAGTTGTTGCTAATTTTTTAAGAAATTGTACGAAGTTGAGTTATCGAAAGATCAGTAAACTGAATAATACAATGTAATTTTTTAACAAAGTCACAGACCAAGTTTTTCATGTAAAATAATTTTTTTTAAGTTTCATTCTTGGAGTGTCGTTAAAATAGCTAAACTTGTACCCGATTCCAAAATGTGGTATCTATATCTTTGAAAATATAATTTTAAGCAGTAAATATCCTTCTAGAGTCCTAGGTTCTATGCACAAGCCGTTTTAGCTGAATACGGAGGAAATAAACAAATTTGATCATCATCAATATGTTACAAAAGTAATTTGTCCTATTTTAAAATAAAAATGGTCTCGTAGACACGTGGCTATCGGAGGGTTAACCTCGGAGTTTAGTTTCCAATTCTGATGGGATTTTCATCATTCCGATAGCGAATACTGTAATAACACTAAAATAAATACAAGATTTTTGGAATTAATGAAAAATTGGAGATCCTTACCGGTACCCTGGGATATATAATTCCAATAAAATTTTAAGATTTGACGTATTTGTACCAAAAAAAAGTACCAAGAAAAAAAATAATAAATATTAATTAAAAACTATAAATTTCCACTGTTTATTGACTATTTCTGCTCATTAAATTTATTTGTGAAAAGAAGCAAAACAAACGTAAGAAGTAGACTTGTTTGGTTCTAGTTTCCTTATTTTTTCATGTACGCAACGTACGCATCGACTACAAGAAGTCGGTTCTACTGGAAGATGGTCGCCAATATTTAGACGTGCCGTTTTTGTGATTTATCCGTTCCGCTTCGTTTTGACTAAGGGCAGAATAAATTTAATGAGCGGATTTTTAGGGCCTTTATGTTGCGTAAATTTTTACACCAATAATAAGCAATTGCTAAAGTATATTACCAAATTGCCTCCTAAAAAAAAAAATTATTTTGTAATAGCAGACCGTGCAAATTTTTCTCTGTTTAGTGTTTGAATCCTTTGGGTTGTACACTTTGCAATTCATATACATATATTGTATATAAACTTTTTGGAAATAGTTTTTTAAAAATGTCGAGTTCTGAAGCGCCATGACGAAAGTTAATAAAAAACCTAAGCCTCTTTCTAAAACGACGTTGTCGTCAAACTTTGTCCTGCTAGATGAATTATGTAATTAGCGACTACTAATTGAAATGATCGCCTATAACTTAACCATCATCGTCGTCCCGCTCCGATTCAGAAAAAATTCACCCTCATTTTTAACACATTATAAGGTTATGCTACAGGAACTTCAGTATCTTCGTCATCATCATCCGATGGTTCATAGCTAGATTCCGCTTCACTGAAGTCGTCGCCCATATCCTCGCTCTCACCGTCTAAGAAATAACCGCCAGTTTAGTGCCATCCAATTTCTGTCTTTCCGACATCTCACGCTATAAATAAATATTGGAATATTAATCTCCCAATCAACTATATTATTGGGATTATATGTACCAAGGTAGTTACAAATATCGAAGACCTACATTTTCCCAACAATTTATTGCCACCTTTGAAGCTATAATCTTTATTCACAACTAATTTTTATGCACGCCGTTGACTTCGTTACGCGATATCGACGCGACGCTCGTTACGCTGTATCAACACGCGATCGATACGTGATGTATAAAATCACTCTCATGCCGCTAAAGGAGTTTTACCTCAAAAATGTTCATTACTTATATTCCAAAATAATTTCCAATGACTAAGACACATACCTACCTCCATTTAGCTCATGAGTATTGAAAATATCAAAGAATTTCACCCAAAACCAACTCTTGTATTTCATTGAAATTTTAAATAATCTATCTTAAAAGCTTCAACAAAAATTGATGTGAGCAGAAATGCAACAAATCGTAAAATGGGTAGCTTATTTTTCCAGAAGATTAATAAAATGCACTAAATGTGAGATAAAACCTTATGATCTTTTATTACATAAGACCGCTTTCAATAGCTGACTTCAAATAAAAGCAGCTCCATTCAACTTTTCATCAATGTGCGGCGAAATAAAAAGGAAAAAAGCGTAGATATGCACACACATGTGGTGGTAGAATATCTGACCAAATAATTGTCTACAAAAACAGAGATAAAACCATGAAAAAGGGCAAAAATTGTGAATTGCAAAAAAAAAAAAACAAAAAAGAGCAAATAGATTTAAAAATCACACTGTGCAACTGAAGAGAGAGCAGAAGAGCACACCAGGATTGGGTGGACATGCATAGCGCGCGTTGGTAATGCATCAGTGCTGCTGGACACGTACCGGTACGCATGTATGCGCTCACGAAATCACACACGAGCACACCCACTCATACACACACACACACACGCACACGGACACGGACACATAGTTAGTGTTTACGTCTTTTATTTTTTATTTTTTGTGGGTGTGCCTGGTTCCCGGTACGACATTGTGTTTCGTTTTTACTGTGTGGTAATTGAATTTGTGCAACCTGCCGCACCCCATGCAACCGCAAACTTGCAAACTCCCACACACACACACACACACACTGACATTATTGAAAATATCTATACAGCGCATAGAGCTTTACAGAATCGCCCGAATTGCTGAAGCATGCAACGCACGAAAATATAAAAATCAAATGAAAGGAATGATATGCTCAAAACTTGGTTGCAATGCGGCGCACGCAAAAGAAGCAACGCAGCAACAATAATGTGAATACAAAGTGAATAGTCATGTGGTGAGCCGGTGAATTGGTGAGCTGGTGAGGTGTGACGTGGTAGCAAAGCCGGACAAACGGGATTGAGTATACAAGGAAAGGCTGATAACCGGCAAGCCAGCCAGCCAGCCAGCCAGCCAGCTAGTCAGCAAAAGTACTGAAACCCGGTTAGCTTTTCGTAGATGAAAAAATGCAATAACCTTTTTTTTTGTTTTTTCGTTTTTTTTTGTTATGTTTTGTTTGAATTCAAACACCGGCCACTGTCCAGCTCAGCAAAATATGCAATGGAAGTATAGTGAAAATTAAAAAAAAAGTAAAGTTAACTTTTGTATAATGCTGGTACATATCTACTTATGGTTGTGAATTTTCATTTGATTTGATGTGTGCGCACTTCCATGACAAATACAATTTCTTTTTTTTTTCTCTATTTTTAAACTTTCACAAGACTCTAGAAATTTTTATTCCAATTTGTGCGCACACAAGCGTTTCCCAAGGTGCACGTGTAGTAGAGTTTGTGTTTTTTTACCATATCAATTTTAGATCTGCCTACAAAGCCATACTGCCTCTTCCACTCAAACATAGTTTATACGCGATTCATCAATTTTTAATTCAGCGCAAGCTTTTTCCAATAAATGTCTGTCAGATAATAGAGTTTTTAACATTGAAAGTTATTTTTGCTTTTTTGCTTGCGAAAAGTCTACTTAAAGTTGATTTGGCAAGCAAGCTCTAACTCTGGATATCGAGCCCTAACCGCGGAAAAACGCAAATGATATTTTTTCAAATTTTTTTCTATTTTTTTTTTTATCACGAAACCCATTTAGATGCTCTATAAGAATTTCTGCATCAAAAAGACACTTTTGAAAAAAAAAAATATAGTTTGCGTTTTTTTCGCGCTTAGGGCTCGATATAGTGATTCTATTACACTACTTTCGAAATTAGTGATATATCCTTAAAAGAGTGCTTCTTAGACTACTCTTGGGTCCCACATGAAAATTAGTTTCGTTTATTTTTCAAAAGAAGTGTTTTCAACAAATAGGCATAACCCGTCTCTCAGAGGTCCTATTGCTGTTATTGTCACAAATCTTTAGAATAGCAAATAGAACTCATCATTTATGGATACGGTTATAAAAGTACATTTAGCTCGTTTAATTTGATTTATATTTTGTGTAAATCTAAGTACCTCTTTTGAATTACGGTCATTTAAATCCAAACAAGAAATTACATTTATAAGCATTTTCGAAAGTTGTTCAATTTTAGTTATTCTTTTAAGTAGATAAACTTTGTATAAAAAATAGTTAACAAATTTCGCTTAAAGTAAATTTAAGAACAAAAATTTTAAGTGTTTAAGCGTTAAATTGGACATAAACCGTAAAAGTTATTACAAATTAAATAAAAGCGACCAATTAAAACCTTTGCTAGTCTTTCACTTTTTCAATTGAAAATCTACCAAAAGCTTTTAATTTCACGGTGCAACACCAACAGCCAGAATGTTCATTTGTTGTAACGTTTCATTGCCTATAAATTTGAGTCTGCTAATTCTAAAAACAGTACCCTAATTTCTGCATCACGTCTAGATTTTGAGATACAAGGTGCTGAAAGTTGATTATAAGTTTGCCCCAATATAGGTCGACTGTTTCTCATTGTTTTGCAAACCTCTTCTACGAATCGCAATTCTAAAAAGTGTGATGAATTTAACACAAAATATTGCAAACTCTTATATCCAAAATATTTACATTCTTATAGATTTTCTAACTGTTAGAGTCAGGGATACTAGCCTCTTATTTTTATAACCCTACCCTAGCCGTAGCTGTTGTACTTATTGAATCAGACATCAGACGAAATTAGCCTATTTGTCTACTAGGCCGTTAGTTTAAACACCACAGTGTCCCGGTTCCCACATGAGTTCAGGCTTGTTTCATTTTCCAACAGAATTCAGGCTCTACTTAATTTCTTGGAAAATTTTTGAAGAGGTGCGGTCTCCCAAAAAAGAGACTTTAGTTATCAATTAGTCATTTGTATTCAAAAAACAAGTGGTATTGCAGGGCTATGAGGATGACAATAAATACGACACACGAGTATAAAATGGAAATGGAGTTAAAGTTGTGGTTTACTCTTCAGAGACAGAGATTAGCATATCTTCTAAGCTGCCGGAGCACAGCAGTATATTTCAAACAGAAATTCTGACTATGAAAAAAGCGGCTGAGTTGGCATCAGATTTGTGCCCAGGCACTACTTTCCCTTAATATCTACTTAAAGCCCGTGGCAAAACATGGTGGCCATCTAAAAGATTCAATCAGTGAGGAAGTAGCAATCTCTCCGCAATCAACTAAATGATCGCATGAACGTTCCCCATATCGCTAATAGAGTATCGAGCACACACCATATGGGGCTTTTTACTTTGACTGAAATAAAAGAGAGCTACAAACCTTTAGTGGGGTTACTGACGGGTAGATTCCTTTTGCCGGCACCTACCTCTTAACTATCAGGGTAGCCTTGAAGCTATTGATTCAAGCAAGCAGAGGGTGGAGGCTTCTCCGACCGCCTATGGATTTCTATAGCACAAATGAGCGCTATGTCGGCGAGCGCTGGGCAAATAACACGACATGCAAGCGGAGATCCGGTAGCTAGCTAAGCGACAACTCTCGAACCTCATTGGAGCCTGATAGGTTTTCATGCGGTTAGGCTGAATATAATATCTGACCCTATTTTCTGTAGCTGCCCAGAGGTTCACGAGATGGAATCATCTTTCTCATTTTCTACTCCATTGGCCTGCCTATCCCCCCAGGCTGTAGTTTATGTATCTATGTTCTCATTTCCTTAATACCCCAGAAGAGCTCCCAGGGATGGAAGTTAGCAGCTTGCGGAATTTCAGTTTGAATACGCAGCGTTTATCCAGTTAACCTCTTCTGGTTAAAATGGACTCCTTTATATGACTGATTGAGTTTCCCCCCAAGGGGGCTGCCACATCAATCTAACCTATCCTTACCCCTTAAATAGGTGTACAGTTAGATAAAAAGATGCAGGAAATGCAGATACAAGTCAAATGTACAGCATTGGACAGACGACGATTTACGTCAATTTCACTTCATCAAGAGGATGCAAATGTCCTTTGAAATCACGCCGAGTTAAAAGTACAACGATTCTACGGCCACGAGTTTGTATATTACGACTAGAAAATACCAAAATAGTCTAATTGGAAATTTCATTGTTCTACACCAATAATCATAAGATACAAGATTGTGCCTTTTCGCGGCCAAGTGACAGATTTCGTCATTTGTAAACAAGTATAAGGAAAAAAGAAGTACGAATAACTGCCAATATTTCAGTGAGAAACGTGTTTTAATTGAACTAAAGTATAAAAAGATGATTTATAGACAGAAATATGATAAATATGTAAATCTGCAAAGTACTAAAGAAAAGTGGCTTTTGTCTTCATTTGTAAAATAAGCTTTGTCTAGTCGAATGCAATTAAGAATTGGCAAAATCGGCAAAACCAAAGTAGCGGTACCTTTGAAGGTGTCACCTTCAGAATTCAGTACATTGTGTTTAAAGATTGATACAGCAGAGTTTGATTCTAGAGCTGCTTATATCGGCTTTTAGCTAACCATTACGCTAAACAGAGTTACTTACATGGAAACGAAAAATTTACTGAGGGGTCGTGCACATACATACTACGTAATGCGATTTTTGATCATTTTAGACCCCACACCTCCCTCCCCCCCTCATGTCACACTTTCAGAAAAATTGTTTTTTTGACTCGTAGAATAAAATACAATGTTAATTTATATATGTACATATGTTATATATTACGCAAAGGGAAATCACATGTCACACTTCGTCACAAATCGCAAAAATCAAATTTTAAAGGCAACGCGTATTTGAAATTGACTATAACAGAGTATTTATTTTAAAACACAATTTCAGTTTTGAAAATAATCCATTAATTTATTTACTAAATATTTACTACAAGCCTACACATATCTGTAAATTTTAGAGTCCAACTCCACCACAATACGTGTATTGGCAGAAAAACGATCGCCTTATTAACTACTACGATTCAAGGCGTGACATTACTATCGAAACAACACCCGGACCACGTACACAAAGTCGTCTGATCATAAGAGAGCCGCAAATTTCCGATTCGGGAAATTATACGTGTTCGGCTAGTAATACAGAGCCGGCGAGCATTTATGTTTTCGTGTCAAAAGGTGAGTGAGTGGCAGTTGAAAGGTAGTTATTTAAATACAAGGTGTTAGTATTAAATTTAACTAAAGTGCCTACTTTTAAAACAGCCCTACTTTTATGCAACTCAAATTAATTTTTTTTTTTTTTTCAATTTTAGAAAAAGTCGCATGATTTAGATACTGCTTCTTTCATTCCATCTGCTCCATGCAAACTATGCATTAAAAGTCAATTACTTTTTAAGGCAACTACTACTAAACGTGCTAATGCACGTAACAGCTGCTGTCAACGATTTGGCTTCATCCTCCTGCGAAATGCATAATTGCCACCAAATTTGCGACCCTATTTTTTTGGTTTAATTTTTTTTTTTTTTGTATTTACTTGGCTTCATTCTTTTCATTCAATTTTTCGCAACATTTGCATTGGTGGCAATTTTTGCATTTAAATGACATTTTATGCAAATTTACTATAGAAGCAATATGCTTGCTGCAATTTTGATTGTTGCCAAATATAAAAAAATAATAATAATAAAAAATAAAAAATTGAAATATTTAATTATTCGCAGATTTGCATCCGTATTTGTATTTGCAGCTTGCATTTATATTTATGCTACAAGTATATTTACTGTATTATTTTTTAATATTTCAATTTCTGTTTATGCAACTTTGTTTAATTTATTTGACTTTTTGTTTTTTGCAGGCGATAATATGGCGGCTATATCACGAAAAACTTCCTCGGCCGATCGGATTGCCGCGATATTTAAATATCTTTTGGCCCCGTGTGTGCTGGTGAATACGCTGGGCATAAGGTGAGTAGTAGGGCGAATTTTAATGCGGAGCTTAGAGTTTTTTTATGAGAGCTATTTTTTTTCTTCTACTTTTGTGGAGCAACTTTTTTATAAACTATTTATTCAACTACTTGAAAGTAATGGTGAGTTTAATGTGAATTCAACTCGAAATTACGTAACTTATATTAACTCAATGTTACTACTTTATATATTAAAGGAAACTAAGCATAGGTAAATTTAATCTGACCGGCACATGGCGCACTTGGGCCAGTTGGTCCCTAGCTTGCTCCGCTACGGATGCTTTCACTCAAACTATGCTCTCGCCATGTCGTTCATTTCTTATGGGCCGTCTTTAAATACAACATTTTTGTTAATATCTTGAGCAATGGGTTTCATCGGAATTTGCTCATAAATTAAAAATGAGCCTTTAAACACGATAGTGCGTTCCGGTTTTTATACGATTCACACTACGCTTTCATAATAAAGGGTAAATTAACGTCATATTGGTGAGAAATTATTTTAATTTTGTATGCCATATAAAGCATGCAGAATATCTGGAAATAAATGGTTTCCACCAAATATGTTAGGAAACAGCATTGCGTCTTCTTCGCTGAGAGCAACTGATAGTGACGTAATAATAGCTAGAGAAAGAGGTAGGAAAGAATAAATTCGGCAAAAAAATAGGTAGAAGCGCAGAAAACAAACGCAAAAACTGCAGAATGATTGAAAAGTTTACTTAGCGTAGTTTAGACGGCGCAGTCTTGTATTCCATCATTCTTACGACACCGCCTTAGGCGAGCATATAGTGTCTTCTTACTCGGAGTACCCAGGGTACGAATCTCGGCCGAGGCTAGCAACATGAAAAGTTTTAGAAAACTACAATTGAAAATCAAATAAAAAAAATTATGTAAACAGTGACCCATTTATTTACGCTCCACTCCATTAAAATGAACGCCTTACGTTTCTTACTACGTTTCCATATACTCACAGAAACTTTTGTAAAGTTACTCTAAAGTTAAAACCAATTGTTAGACATAAGTTTCGATCGGATATAAGTCAAATATGGCTGTAAATAACTTAAAGCTCATTCTCAAAATTCATTAGATTTGAACTAAGTCGAACTCTAAATATGTATAGTTTTCCGGAAATCTAGACTACAGAGCTCTGATGGATTTGTGCACCTGCAGAATATGAATAGCGGATCCATTTTTTTTTTGTATCAAAGCACTTCATATCGCACCTCCATTTCTAATTTCATAAAAATCGTATCAAAAACAGAGGTCTGAAAAAAATCGCCTCTAGCGCCCCCTTAGCACATAGTTTTCATAAAAGGATAATTTGTTGCAGCAGCACCTTTGTGATATCAACAATATCGGACCATAAATACGGATTTTCACTCATGCGCCATCTAACGGATTAGAATATAGTCGATGTCCGTGCCAGTGGTATAGGTAATATTCTGTAGAAATTTATTTAAAATCCGTTTATTAGTTTTTTTGAAACCAAGTTGTTACAAGGTAAACGGCTACATTTTTATCTTATACACAAAAATGTCGTGCCACGGCGTTTGTGATCGAGCTCCTCCTAAATGACTTGACCGATTTTTATGAGATTTTGTACGTATATTTGATAGGTATGAGAATAGGTCGTAAAGTATATTTTATCCTTGGGACGGGGTTTCCACTTACTTTAAAACTCAAATTTAATTAAAATATACACAAGTTATATTAACTATAAATCAGTTCATCTAAGAAAAAATTTATATAGCTAACTTTTGACAGGATTGGCATCTATTTGAAAAGACGAATTTAATAAAATTAAACAGAAATTATATTAGATATTAAAATATGCACGTCAAGCAGTTCATCTCAGAAAAAATCTGCATAGCTGACTTTTGTCAGGATTGCCATATTAAGTATTATATTAAGTATTAAAATATGAGTACATTTCGCCGAGGAGAAGGCTTATCGCTAGTTACATTTCAAAGAGGGTTGCCACCCGCGTGAAAGTATAATTGAACTCATTTATACACGGGTGATATGAAAAATTTTAAATATGAGTGTCAAACGGGTTTTCCCGGCGAGGAGAAAGTTTATCTACACCTATATTTTGAGAGGGTTGCCACCTGCTTAAAAAGCCGAAATAAATTAAATTTTGCACAAGTTGTATAAAATATTGGCATATGGATGTCAAATGGTTCATTTCGTCGAAGAGAAGGCCAGCCACCTGCCAGTGTTGCCACCTGCAAGAAAAGTCGAATTTAATTTCATTATAGGCGAGTGATATGGAATTTAAACCTAAGTGTCGGCTCTTCTCGGCAAGGAAAAGATTTATACCAATATATTTGAAAGAGATGCCACCTGTTTAAAAGTTAAATTTACTTAAATTATAAACACGTTATATGGAATAGTAATTTTTGGTTGTCAACTGGTACATTTTGTCATGAGAAAGTATATAGGTCTCTTTTGAAGAGGGCTGCCATTTTTGTCAAGTAAAAATTAACTTAATTATAAACAGGGAAATGAAATATTAAATAATAAGGGTCGAACTGTTGTTCCCGCGAGGACAAGTGTAAACTTATATTTTTAAGAGGGTTGCCACATTTTGGTTACATATGCAAAGGACAATTAATAAATAAACCGATGCAAAGCAATATCCGTCGGAGTTTTCTATTTTATCTATGCAATAAACATGTTATATTTTTACATTATTGGCAACGTTTGTCATGCTAGCCCTTTTTCATTCTTTTTTTGTATACAACTCTAGTTTATTATATAACATAAATCATATAAACCAAAGTTTCGGACTTTCTACGAAATTCAAAAGATTTCAACAAATAAAAAGAAGATGTCTGTATAATTTTTAAAATTTTGAATCAGAGTTTTTACAAACTATTAGGGAATGACATTTTGTAGCCAATTCAATGCCGGCATGATGAAGTGTAATTTTTTAGTGTTAAAAGTTTCCGATGATTTTTACGTATTTTTAATGGTGAATGTGTTGAGCATGAAATTTATTTCGATGTTCGGAATCAGCTACTGAATTGCGTAGTGGCATCCAGTGTGATTTTGTTCTGAAAAGCAGTGTTTTAAACAAAAAGCCATTGCAGTGTAGTTCCGCTCACTTAAAAAAATTGCCTTTATGCCTGCAAAAAGTGGACAACGATAAAGTTGTTTCAAACATTTTAAAAGCAAATCCATAAATAACTTACTTATATACTCAACCTAAATATGAACCAATTTTTATGTGATGCTTTAAATTTAGACAAATATTTTTATATGTATATATATATATATATGCTTTAATTTGTCCTCTCTTTTTCCATCTCTCTTTCAGGCGCATTTTTTTAACCTAAGACTAAAATTAAACGTAATGAATAAACCATAAATAATCCTATTTAAGATATTTTCAATTTAGTTTTAATTACAAAAAAAAAAAAATATACAAAAAATTACTAAAAAAATAAACTATCTATATTAACTAGCAGTAAAAGTAAATTTTAGCACAATTTAAATTAATTATTTATAAGTGTTCCAATAAAAAAAAAAACAAAAAAACAGAAATACGAAATCCAATCGTGCAGAACAAAATGTAAGCAAAATGTAAATAGCGTTGCAGCAAAGAGCGAAAAAAGTTATCACTGATAAAACAAAAAAAAAAAAGAAACAACAACTGTAAATTACTAAATATGTATGTGTGAGGGAAATTTTACTAGATTAAATATCAGAGTATACAAAAAAAAAACATCATTCAACATTTAAATCCCTATGTGTAAATTAAATGAATTAAGAATATATTTATATGTAATTACAATTAAATTTAGTGCTAATTTTGTAATTTAAATATCATACCAACTTAGTTATAATATTTTTTGTATGTACAAAAGCCTTTAATCAGCTCAGTTTCTTGCGCAGACTTTGTAAATTTTCATGCATTGCATATAAAAAAGAAAAAAACAAACACAACAACAACAAAAAACCCACAAATACAAATCATTAAAGCTAAATATGTCGTTAATTGTAATTAATTAAATTAGGATTTTGTTACAAATTTAAGCTGATATATTAAAATCAATACGAAATTCAAATAAATATCTATGGAATAACAAAAAAAAAAAAAAACAGAAAACACATAAATAATTGGCAGCAACAGAGCGGGAAATTTTCAATATAAGCGAATTGTGTGGAGAAAAAAACTAAAAATAGTATAATCTTTAGCTGTTATAGAGATAAAATTTAAAAAGCAAATAATTGGTGAAAGGAAAATTTAGTTTAGTCGAAATTTATTTAGTAAATGAATGCAAAAGATATCAGATATAAGATTAGAAAGAGGATATGAAAACACAATAAAAGAAAAATTACCAAAAATTTGAGTAATAAAAAAAATATATATATATATATAAAAAAACGAAAAAACGAACGCATAGATATATTGATAATGATAAACGAAAAAAATAATAATAATTATAAATTCTATTACATGTAGAACCCTTATTAAAAATTCCATGGAAATTTAATGACATTACAAATGCTCCCCGAAAATGCAGAGACAGTCAGAAATGGCAATAAAATTAAAACTGTACGAACAGTGGGCTTTTTTTCGATAGCTAATTCAGTAATGAGATTGAAAAGAAAAATAAATTAACTCAATACTATTTTAAACTTGGCTTTTTTGAAATATATTAGTGCTAGTTTTCAAAAAAATTACATACATTTTTCACAAAAAAAAAACTGCCTACTTAGGCTAAGGTTGTTTTTTCGGCGTGCGACTATGAGCATTGGAATTTTTGGCGAAAAAAAAATCACATTTCACAAAACAAAATTTCTTTTGGACGCATAGTTTACCAACAGTGAGAAGAAATATTGATTATTTTAAAACTTGTTTAAGAAAATATTAAAATGTTGAAAACAATGGAGAAAAAAAATTTTTACATATATCAAATTAGTTAATGTATTTTGTGACAAAGGTACTCTATTGTTCTTGAGCTTAACTTTTTATCAGAATCGGTAATTCAAATTTAAAAATTTGTATTTAATTTTCAGGAGTAATATTACTAAGCAATGTAATGGAATAGAATAGAGGTAAGCCGGATATCCGAAATCGGGTGTCCAAGGCCTGGACAGAACAAAGGGAATAAGATATAAAGAAAAAGGTGGGGTGGGACTTCATTTCTCCTCGATAAAACTTCCTGGCTCTTGGATGAATCTGAGAAGCTTGTCGAGGGGCAGAAAGTGAACGTTTTTTATTCTCAATATAACTGACCCAAATATTCTCTCCATATCAGCGAGATAGAGAGAGCGAAGAGAGTTTGCCATTTGGGCCAGGTGGTTTTGAACTTTTGACTTATGACACACAGTTTTCTTTTACTTTTTTGAAAGTTCAATCTTACGGGGTTAGGTCACTCGGTGGAAACTAAAAATTGGCACACCTTGTGTTGTTTTTTAAGAGAATGGGAAAATATTTTTATTCTAAATGTAAACTTGGTCTTAATTTTTTCTGTTTAAAAAAAAAAACTAAAAATAATTTGTGTAATTTCCAAAACAACTAAATGACATACACTTTTCTTTAAGCTGATTTTTCAGCTCAATTTGTTATTGTAAATGAAAAAATTTAAAACCATATTTCTAGATAACACGAAACGTTATGCGTACGTACGTAATTAATGTTCGAAAATATTTTATATATTTTAAACAAAGCTTTAAGTTTTTATTTTTAAGTTTTTTTTTACTTAACTACAGCTTCTTCACTTCACTTTCATTGCCCACTGTTAGTATATATGTATGTATATCTGCCGCATTGTAACTATACTGAAATAATGAAATACATAACTATTTGTAGATAAGCGCATTTAATGTACACAATTCAATATGAAAATAAACAGACATTCAAATAATAACTAAGCAATGGTATTTGAATTATTCAATTGCTGGCGTTGTTTTATTGGAATTGGTTGGATTTTTTCGATTTCTGGATTATTGTTTCCAATATTAATACCATGTTTTTTTATGATTCGGTAAGTTTCTCCGAAGGCTTCATATTCATCTTCAGAAAAGTAATTTATATCGATCATTATTACCCTTGAGATGTCAAAAATTCTGTGGTGTAACTTTTAAGATGTTGCCCGGAAAATTGTATAACAATTCTATTCAAAACAAGATTTAAATGATATTTTTACAAAATTTGTAAGTACGTGATTCTTTGCAAAAGTAAATTAGCCTTTTTGATTCAGAAGTTATCACCAAAAAAAAAAACAAAACTCGAAATCTCGATTTAAACAGCCAAAATATATGCAAAAGTAAAAGTAAATAAAAGTTGGTAGCATTGAATGTAATATTCACATCAGTTCATAGAATTGTGATGCGCAAGAAAATGTTGAAAAAAATTGAGAAAAATCAACACGCAACATCATGAAGAAAAATCAAAACGATATATCTCAAAATATCGATGTGATAACGAAATATGGATACAATTTTCGGAATCAGCAGACCCGAGTGCGTGTAAAAATAAATATTTCATCAAATGTGCATTTCAAAAATTTTTCCTTGTCTTTCAAGGTTTTAACATCACCCGTTTTTATTTAATCTTTAATAACTTTGTATTTGGACGCTTTCACGGTTCGAGTTTTTTCAATAAAAAAGTATCTTGTTTAAAAATGTTTAATTAATTTTTTCTTGCAAAGAATTAGAGGTTAAAAACAATGAAAAGTTTTCAAAAAAGCTCGAAAATTTCCATATTTATTAAGTTTAAATTCCTGTAAATCAAAAAGTGCTACGTAATAGATAATATCAGCGAAATAACGAATACCTGCAAATGCCCATTAAAACAGGCATTTTATCTTTATCCCGAAAACGCTTTTTAGAAAAGCAGATTAACCCCATTTTCATTTTCAACGACCAAAAATTGGCTAAAAAATATATATTTTTTTATTTAAGTACTTTTTTTACTAGTGAATTATACTCGTACTCGTAAACAAAGTGCAACGTCCTTAATTTAATTCAGCGGTAACCAAAACTATAGAAAATATCTGAAGAAACAATTATGACAATTTAAGGAATTCAAAATAAATAAATTTTGTCATTGATCATTTATGGAGTTTTTTTTTAGTGTAGTATCTTAAAACTTTCTAGTAAGAGTAAAACGCATTATAATAAATCAAAAGATTGAAGTTCTTTTTCGGCCTCCGAAGGTATAAATATTTTTTGTTTGAGCTCAAGGACAATAGTAAGTAAACTTTTATAAATAAAACAAAACTAAGCTTTTCTTGTCTTAATTTTATTTTCATCGATATTTCGACTTCAGTTTGAAGTCATCTTCTGGAACCATTGACTGCGCCTAGTCACCTGTTTAATAACTACTGGCCTTGAGCTGAAACAAAAAATATTAATAAATTAAAAAGGTTTAGAAAAAAATATAAAAAATATCAATTGCTCATCCCTTTTGTAATGTAATCTGGTCGCCATTATAAATTTTCTGCAACAACGTTGATAGTCCGGACGCTGCCAAAACACTCGACTGCTGGAAAAGTTCTTCGATATATGCCATTTCTAGGCGCTTTAAATCCCTTGAATACTCGTAGCAACTTCTGCAAAGTAATAGCTTATTTTAACTCTGAGGTAAGTTTATTTACTTAAATATTTTTATTTGTCTTCAAAATTTTTAGTATTAAATTTAGAATTTCGCAAACAATAAGCAACACAATAAATTCAGAGCGAGTTTTTTTTCCTCAACTGCGCAGAAATTCAGCTCACAGGTCGTTCATTGTACGACCATTGCAAAAGTACTCTTTATGTTTTAATTTTTTGGTGCTCTCCACTCAGCCGCTCAGTGCGAATCCGTGACCCTTTGGAAAACTATATGCCAACCATATTTCAAGATTTTACGAAAATGGCATCGCAGAGTGCGAATCGAATCAAATTAAGTGTTACGTTTGGGCTGCGATAGATTACCTAATGGGCCCTAACATTGCTGTTCCTAATGAAATTTAATAAAATTCTTGACATATGTGAAGAATAAGGCCCGTTGGGCTTGAAAAACAGGAGAGATGGACGTGATTTGCTTTTTTTCATCGAACCTAATGGTACAAGATTTTGGTGATGCAAATCAATAGTTGGGGGGTTAGAGATAGCAAAGTTTTGATTTTCAACATTTTTAAAAGCTTATATTTCGAAAAGTATTGTACTTGGTTTCTCCATTTTAGAAAAGGATATTAAAAGGATTTTAATAAGTATACCTTTCAAATGTATGTATTGTATATAAAACATATAAGTTTTGAGAAAAAAAAAATTTGCAAATTTTTTAAAATAATTAAATTTTTTAACAAATACGTTACTAACTATGTGCAAACAATTTTAAAGAGCATAAAATTATCTTTGATTTGAAATATGTCAGAAATGTACATTTATTCGTATTGATTAAAAGAAAAGCGGTCATACTAAGGATTATGGTCCCTGAGGTCAACCAGGTTAACTTATTTGATTATTATTTTAATTTCCACAAATCAGCCATGCAAATTGTTAAACCCTAAAACGTTAAACGTTATAAAATGCTCTTTTAAATAAAAGTATCCTTTGTTTATAGATATTTACGTATCTTTCAAAGAAAAATTTGATAAACTAGTATCAAAAATTGCAATAACTTCGGTTTTTGGTTCTTCTCGTAATATAAGAGCTCTTTTTCTTACCTTTTCAAAATGGGTACAATATTTTTAAGAACATAAGATTTTAAAATATCAAAAACTCTAACCCTCCCGAACACACACCCTATAAATTTGCACTGAAAAAAAAAACCAAATGAATATAAGGCTCCGAGCCACGCCAACGTTTTTTTATTTGTGCTAGCTCGTCGGAACATATTCTTTACTTATTCCCAACTTATTTAGAAAATAAACACGAAGACATATAAAACTGAGAATAAATTTAAAAAAAAGCGTAAATAAAATTGTGATTAAAACTGGTTCCAAACCGCAGGATATTTTAAATAAACACATAGATTTATTTTAACAAATTATAACAATTTTAAACCCACTTCAAAGCAAACAATTTTGATGCAGTCGAGCTTAACGTCTAAGTGCAAAGTATCGCGGAGAGGAGTAGAAATCTACTATCCTTTCAGTGTATTTAAATTCACAGCTATAGCAGGAAAAAAATAGGTGCAAATAACTTTTCCTACCTGGTTTTTTCCAAATATTCCAACTTCCTTTCACTATAAACCAGTAAATGTTTGCAAGCAAAATATTAGACTTTTTTAATGAGATACTAGTATCGATTTTATGCATTCCATTTTCTAAATAATCTGAGTACAAGCTTACTAAATTTAAAAAACTAGTACAATTTTCAGAAAAAAAAACAAAATTTTTTTTAAATTCATTCATAAATTAAAATATTTTTGAGAATTAGGTTAAAATGCCTCCTAGTATTCTTTAAAACGTATACGTACAACGAATATATTATATTTACAAATGCCATTTTTTATTCCAGTTATTTATTCCCAAAAATAATGCCACATGTGGCATTTTAATTACGCAATTACATTAACATTACATTCTGTTTCATTGTTGACAACGCCCGCAGGCAATTAATTAATGTTGGTTGGCGGGCAACGCGACATATAATAAATAGATACAAAATCAGTGTGTATGTTTAGTTTAACATAAAAATAATGCGTATATCATTTAATCACGTAAAAAAGGAAATAAACCAGAGCACAAAAAAAAACAACGAAAATGTGAGCGAACAAAATTAGATATAAATATCTAGACATTTTGCTGAGTACAAAAAAATGTTGATCCTAAATTAATAAATGACTTGTAAATGCTAAAGGCCAGACGTGTATCCGAGGAGAACAATATTGTGCTGTTGCCCTCCCCCTGCCAGCGTTGCCATAGCCCTCCACGGGACGCTTAGGGAATAAGTAAAATTTGTTTTTTTCATTTCTATATTTTATTCTAATAAAAATCTGTGGTTGTGGCATTTAACTAATTTTCATAAATTTGCAATTAAATGCGGTACTTATGGTTGTCATGTCACCGCCGAAACGTCGGAGATGGGTATACAAATGTCTGGTTTGTAATATTACAAAATATCAAGGAAAAAGTAAACAGATAATAAAGTCCAGACACTCCAAATAAATGAAATAATGAACGAAATTATACATGAATATATAATTCAATTTGATTCAGTGTATGTGTTTAGTGTCGTTATGGACTTTTGCCTTTTTTTTTGTTTTTCATTTGTTTGTTTTTTGTTAATTGGTTTTCCTTTTTATGGATACATCGTCCCCAAAATTTGCATAGAAAGTATTCACACCAAAAAGGTATTTTACAACATACATATATAAAGATATAATTTCAAAATGAAACTATGCATGAGCTCAACATCACATACATATGAGAATTTTGGACTATATTTTACACGAAGTTCAAATGATATTATAACTTGGTAGGAATATGTATTTTGAATATATTAATTATGTGTCGAAACCGATAAGAGCAGGTGCTATACATCTGAGAGATTTACTACGCCCTGTCGTAAGTTCTATTTGAGCTGTTATAAAAATGAAAATATAATACAATGTTTTTTTGCGACCCTCTAACTTTCTGTGGGGAATTTGATAGAACTATTCCCAACTCTGTCCACAAACTGTAGTCCAATGGATTCAAATCTGGACTATCGTCTGCAGCAATGAAACCAGGAATATTGCTTATTAGCCACTACTCGGTGGTTTTTGCCTTGTGTGCTGAAGAGGAATCCTACTGGAAAATCCGATGCTCTCCATCGAAGAGGGTATTGCTTAAGACATCCTTCTGGTACACTTTTGCCCCAGTTGTAACCATTTTTTCACCGAAGTAAAGTGGTGTAACGCCTTTACAGGAGACTCTCCCCACCAAACCAATACAGCACCTGGATGATGACCACCCTGAACCTTTGGCATAACATTTTTCGCCTTTGGAAGTTTTTGCGTAGATGTTGTCGTTTTGCTTATTATAACCTTTTTCAACAGTGAACATTTTCTTACCTGTACTTTAAGGATGCTTCATTTTCTTCAAGCGCGTTGTCAGAAAATGACCAGTTGACCGTCGGTAGGCTTTCATGTGGAGATGATCTCGAATAAGCCTTGACATTGAAATGATCGAAATATCCGTCTCCATTGAAATAATTTTCTATTTTCCAAGGCAATTTCCGCGAATGCGTTCGTGAAGATATATTATGGCGGAATTGGTTCGAACCACTCGAGGATGACCACTTCTCTTTCTGTCAACAACTGTAGACGTTTGGGAAAAACGATCTATGGTGTAGTAAACAAACATTGTCGAAATATTAAGTTCTTTGAGATGCTCATAAATTTCACACTTACGTAAAGCAATCAACCGCAATATGATTTTATTTAGCCCCCACTTCATTTTGTAGCAGAGTTTAATGCAAGACTACTTATATATTGTATATATATATAGATGCTAAATATCAAAAGTAGATAAGAACACACATTTTGCCATTGCTTTCGCTTATAATGAATAGAATCAAGATCAGGTCACTATATCTTGCAGCTCTAATGTATTGAGGACTATGATATGCGGGCATGCACCAGGAATATAGGAAACTTTAAGGGAGAAGGTGCCGCTGCCCAGCTCTTTGATGTTCTCGTAAAGGTAAGGGTTGACAGGGACAGGGTAACAGCTGTCATGTAAATGAGCGCAAGGAGCGCTGATGAATTTGTGTTGAGAATGAGATTCCATCGCCAAGTTCACTCCGGTGGCTGAGCATCTCACCACAATTTGCGTCAAAACGAGATTCATAAACATCTCGCTGATTTGTGTTCACACCCCGATGGAATAGAAGAACGATGAGATCAAAGATCACTTCTATCGTTGCCTAAAAATCATCTACGATAGCTGTCCCCATCACGATATCAAATTCGTGCTTGGCGACTTCAATCGCAGGGTGGGTAAGGGATATCTAGTCACACTGTCAGAATGTTCAGTTTCCATGACGAAGCCTTCGTCAAGGGACCGATATTGCACAGGGGCCCGAAATATGGTAGTCTGTAGCATGAGGCTTCAGTATAAAATGATTCCCTAATCTACGTGGCGGTCTCTAGATCGAAAGAAAAGCGAAACCAAATCGATCATATGGCGATAGACGGAAGGCATATTTCTAATGTATTAGACGTACGAAAACTCCAGAATCAAACATCGACTCGAATCGTTATCTTGCCGCAGTCAAGATGCACATACGCCCCTACGCAGAAAAAGCCTTCATCGACATTGGAAAGCTGCAATCGCAAAAGACACACCTACAACTACGCTACTCAACTCTCACACCTGCTCACTAAGAGCATATCTCATCAGAACGGAATTAACACGCATTCGGAACACAATTTTTACTCACTACATACCACCGATGGAAAATCTATTGCACCTCAGCGAGCCAAAATTAACAACGACATGGAATGCCACGTTGCTACGGAAAGTAAAGAGACTACAATCGGGCAAACGGCGAGCTGCATCGTAGCTCTACCGGTGATTGAGAAAGGAAGAGAAATGTGGTATTCGCGACAAGAAAAAATTAAGATCCCGAAACCAAATCGATGATGATGACAGCATTAGCATCCCGTCAGCCGACCTCGATGGAGTTCGAACTGAAACAACGCGGCTACGAAATAACAAAGTCGCTGGAGCTGTTAGGAGCTGCGCCAGCTTATTTGTAGAATATGTTTGGACGTTTGCAAGACCACAGATCGCAGTTTAAGTGTGATCTGCTCAATCGATAAGAAAAATAAAAATATGAGCCAACTACCGCGAGATCAGCCTGCGTCGAGCGTATTGCGCGAAAACCGGAAGCCAACCGCCAACGAACTAATTGGATCTTATTAGTGTTGCTTTAGACGTGATACCATCGACAAAATATTTAAGATATATCAAATATTGCAAAATACTCGTGAGAAGAGAATCGACAGACAACATCTCTTTGGTGTCTTAAATCAGCTTTCGACAACACAAGAAGAATTTGCCTATATGCCGCGATGTCTGAATTTGGTATTCTTGCAAAACAAATGCGGATATGTAAAATGACGCTAAGAAACACCACCAGCTCGGTAAGAATTGGAAAGGACCTCTTCGAGCCGTTTGATACAAAGCGATCGTGCGACTGCTTTTACATTATGTTGGAAAAGATAATTTAAAATGCAGAACTAAACCGGTGGTCAAACATTGTTTTTTATAAGAGTGTACAACAACTGACATATGCCACCCCATTAGTTCTGCCTTCTCTAGGCTGGATAGAAAAGCGAAGCAAATAGGTCTGGAGATGAATGAAAGTTTAATGAAGTACCGCTTGTCATTAACCCTTCGTTGGTGTGGTGACTAAAAGTTCCTTGAGTGGTGTGGTGGGGTATGACATACCCCATGCCTATCAATTTCAAATAAATACCAAATTCCAATAATAGCAATATTTTGTGGTGATTTATTATTCTTTAACTAATATTTAAAAAGTGTTAATTTGAAAACATAGCAATTTTTCCTTCGTATTCAATATTATACCCATAAAAAAAAGACAATATAAATTATTCCAAAAAGTGAGGTTCCAGTTTTCTGAAACATAATTTTTTTTTGTATTTAAACAATTTCAAAACTGTTTTTACATTTCAAAAGTAAAAATAACATTTATTTAAAGGAAAGAAAATTCACTGTAATGCATTAATTACATAAAAAGTTATGGCGATCGAATATGATACCCCAGCCCACTTTGAAAGGCTGTCCCATGGAACAGAAATATCTGTGGCAGAATAACGTGGCAGATCTCCTGTATTTGAATGTTAATGAAAGCTATTGGGAGCGATAACGTATTCCTTAAACAAAAACATATATATATTTAAGGAAATACATGTGCTGGGGTATGACATACCCCACCACACCTCCGAAGGGTTAAACAAACTCTCAGCGCATTCACGTTCTGGCGCCCGCGCTACTGTTGACAGTTACAATTTTGACAAAGTAGAGGACTTTTTTTATCTTGGAACCAGCTTCTAAAAAAGAGTTTCTCTTGCCACCAAGTGCTACTTTGGGCTAAGTAGGCAAACGAGCAGTAAAGCCCTCTCTCGCTGAACCAAATTCACATTCTATAAGTCACTTATCATAGCCGTGCTTTAAATATGGCGCAGAGGCATGGACGCTGTCAATATCAGATGAGATGGTCGTTGAAATGTTCAAGAGAAAGATTCACCGAAAGATTTTTAGACTTTTACGTCTTTGCGATGGGTGACTGGAGAAAACGATAAGATCCAAGTGCATTCAATTACAAACAGGACGTTCCTACAATTTTAATATTGTATAGATTTGCCTACAGAACTAAAACCCGAAACAAATTTTATGGCATTTAAAAGAAACCTATTTGAATATTTAATGGGAATTAAAATATTATTAAATACCAAATCTTAAAGTGTTTCCAAACCATTTATGCTATTGTGAAAATAACTTAAACTTTTAAATAAATTAAGTTTATTTTTTCTCACCCATAGTAGTTGATTTTTAAATTATTGAAATGTTAATGCGAATTCATCATATTTTATTTTATACCAGAAAGTCACAGTTGGAAAAATTTGACTTTTGACAAAACATCGAAAGCAGCTAGTTTAATATATTTTCACGAATGCCTATAAAAAACAGGCAACCCGGTAGTTTTTATCAAATAAAAAGCAGAAATCAATTAAACAAATATAATTTCATACGTATTCTATTATACGCATTCCCAAAACTCAATTCTGCGCAAATAGACGTGAATAGCTTACAAGGGTGTATATATATTGTATAAAATGATACAGATATGTTGAAAATGGTAAAAGAAAATTAGAAAATACTAAGCAAATAACTAAAAACCAAATTCAAATAAATACTCAGCGCAAATAAGTACAATCGATTAAAATTTAATAAATTCATTTAAAATATATTAAAAACAAATAAACCAATAAAACAAAAAAAAAGTAATAAAAAAATGCAACAAAAAAACACAAACAAACATATAAATATCAGAAAGGGGGCAAACAAACTTTCATGCTCGGAAATAGAATGTGATGTAAATAAATAAATTACATGCAATAATTTTCAATGTTGCCAAACGCAAAACAATAGCATTAGCGCATTATGCAATATGCAAAAAAAAAACAAAAGACGATTATAAATTTACATAACTTTTAATTAATAACAAAAAAAAAAATATTTAATGTGTTTGGGAGCTAAACAAAAAATTGGGATTTATTGTACTAAAGCATTAAAAAATAAATTGTATATCTCTATGAGCTAAAGCAGCATCATCATACACTATGAATTTTAAATGAGATTAATTAATACAAATAATTAGGAAAAAATTTATAAAAAATTGCCAGCTATTGTTCAATTTGATTTATAGTTGTCCCTACTAAGCCACAAGCGAATTCAAAAACAACATTGGCAACAGCTGTACACGCAGTTGTTATAGCTTAATAGAATAAAAAGCAAGAAAAAAAATTATTTTTAATAGTTATTAAAGCGATAGGCAGTGTGTTGCAAGCAATTATTTCATATTGCTCAGTAGGTTTGATTTTGGATAGATACGCGCGTGCGACGAATTGGAAATTAGTTTACACTTTGAGCTAGAGAAATGTATTTGCAATAGCACGTATGATTACCGTAAGCAATGAATTTAAATCAAAGAAACTACTTAATATTATTTTAAAAATGTTTATGCACGAATTGAGTAACAATCCTGCTGTGAGATGTGGACTTTGTCAAAGGCTGAGGTAACACCCAGTCTAGCGAAGGTCAAGTGAAGGGCCCACTTCATCCACTTAATACAAACGCTATCAATCGAAGTATTAAAAGCGATCGCACACACACAGGCGGCTTGGTATGCTTGTATACTAGCAGCTTTCGTATCGAAGGAGAAGCTCGTTCTGGTAGAGCTGATACAGGGTGGGCCAAAAGAAACCAAGGGGTATAAGAGTATAATAACTTTTTCGTTTATTAATTTTTTTTTTTGTTTTATCTTTCAGATTATATTATATACAAAAGGGAAATTTTTTACACTAAGTATGAAAAATGATGTCTCTTAAGTGGCCTCCGTTTTCAGCTTCGCATTGATGGGCTTTTTTAGAGCATTTTCCATAACATCTTTCAAAACTTGTGGCTGTAGCGTTCAAGGATTGTCTCTGGCTTGTTCACATACACTCGGTCCTTCAAATAACCCCAAGGAAAATAGTCGGGTGCTGTCAAATCTGGCGATCGCGCTGGCCAAATAATTTCCGAATTTCTGGAAATTATTCGCCCTCCAAAAATTTGACTTAAAAGTGCCATTGTGTCTCGGGCAGTATGGGCAGTGGCTCCGTCCTGCTGAAACCACATACCAGGTCTGTTTTCAATAGCAGGACGTAAAAAATTTTCTATCATAAACCGATACCGCTCTCCATTTACGGTTACAGCACTTCCATCTTCATTCTCGAAGAAGTAAGGCCCAATGACATTTTCAGATGTGATCCCACACCATACTGTACACCTGATGGGGTGCAATTGGCGTTGATGAATGGCTCTTGGATTTTGAGAACCCCAGAACCTACAGTTCTGCTTATTAACAAAGCCATTCAAATGAAAATGAGCTTCATCACTCATAATCAAATTTTTAATAAAGTTGATTTCATTTCTGGCCAACTCTTGAAATTTAACTGCAAAATTTAGATGTTGCCGATGATCTGCGGGTTTTAATAAAATAAATAAAATAAAAACAAATTAATAAACGAAAAAGTTATTAAATTCTTACACCCCTTGCTTTCTTTTGGCCCACCCTGTATTAGCGTTATCTATCATTTCTACAGAACGAAGTGGTCTGGAGCGAACGAAATCAGCGCTCTTGACGTGCGTTTTACTTTTGTATTGCTAAGGAATAAAATTTAAAAAATTAAAAACAAAACTACAAATGATAGCAAAAGAATTTTTGCCAATCGCGTTTTTATATTAACGAACCTGTCCCCAAAATTCCATAGTAAATTGAAGACTTTTTACTGATATAGGTAAGTATAATTTTTTCCATTTCATTTCGCTTTGATTTATTTCGTTAGTATCGAATTAACAATTTTCATGAGTTCAGTAATCAAAAACATTTCATTTAAATAGCGGTGCTTGGAAACCTACTGAAACTAAGCAGACTGGTTAGAAACACCACTAGATGCCATCGTTCAGTATTTTGTAATCTATTCCATTCTGCCATTTCCACATAGGAACTGCTATGGAAGTCAATATTTCATCGGCGAAATATGCAACTACCTCGCACAATATGGATTTAAAAAAATTTTCTCGAACTTGGTGATATCCTCGCTGTCCCACTAGCATTGAATATTTTCCCAAAATCTATCACGTATTTACACACACAGATCCGGAATAGCCGATTACATTCCTCGTTTTGATATTTAGTTGGATTTTGTATTGTACGTCTGAAATCTTCGAGCGAAATTTTGATAAGTTTTTCAATTAACTTTGGTGAGTATAGAATAAATTTTCGATTTTTGGGCACATGTAAAATACCATTATGTTTTAAATAAATTAAGTATTGTATTACGGCCCGATTTGTTGGAAGCTGATAGCTGACTAGATATTTTTACAGTTGCGATCGCTTCTGCAGTCGAAATTTCAAACTTTCAAGAAACTAAATTTTTTATATTAAATTTTTGATTTAAGCTAAGCAACACAGAAACTCGCTCACCTTTTCAAAATTTTTTCCAAACTGAAGTACAAGCAGCCAAGTAAGTGTATCAATATTTTTCCCTGGCCGAGCAATTCCCTTACATGATACGTTAATTTAAATCATAAAAAGTTAAAAAAAAACCCAAACTTTAAGCCTCCGTACAAATATAATACCACAATTCTTTTGATGATGAAAAAAATCAAACGCACTTTCAGCATAGTTCCCATATTTTCCGACAGCTTTAGAATTATAGTATAGAAAATAAAAAAAAACTGGGGATGGTAATTACAAAATTAGTGAAGGTATAAATTAAAACGGCATTTACTTTTTTAATCTGTCAGATTTTCAAACAAGTCGGAGTAGAGCATTGGATGTCAAAGAGTTTAATTTCTTTTTTCAAAAGATCTACCTTCTGGTTGTGCAGAAGTCGGTATAGATACATAAAAAGAATTTCGATATTTCGCACTCATCAAGGCGGGAAGGCGGGAAGGCAGAGGTTGGCTGGATTGACCAAACAATTTTGACAAAAGAAAATATAGTGATACCATTCATGAATATAAAATATTTAACTTTAACCCAAAAAGCATCAATATTAATTGTTCTCATATAAACTAAGTTAAAAATATAACAAAGCATGACGAGGCTGCTGTTGGAGAAACGGTGGGAGTGATGGAAATTCTTTGAAAGCTACGGTCTTTGCTATAAAGCCACCTAAGCGACTGTTCAGCATATCACGAAAGTCGTTCCCTATTCTTATTAACTGGCACCAATTCGAAATACTTAGAGATGCCAAGTCGTTTTCTACTTGGTCCTTTCAACCCAAAGGCGGTCTTCTTCTTCATATCTGTACAATCTATGACACAAGAGATGCACTTTATGTTGCTGATTAATTTCTCACAAGCCTTTATATGATAGATACTGCAAAACCTAGCAAAATTTAACGAGTTTAGTTATTTAAATGTAGGAGTTTTATATCAAAATCTTATGCATATCAGAACAATGAGTTATTTGGGAGCTACATTTAAGTGATCTCGTCGATTTCTACAAATGATTAATATATTAAAGCAATACACCTCGAACCAAATTTCGTTGAGATGTCTCTAAAATTTATAGGAGAATTGTGTCCACAACTCTACACCGAGCTCTATCAGCACCAGACGTTGGGGATAACCGCTCTGCAAATTTTCTGCTATATAACAAATGAACAAAATATATTTTTATGTATCCGCAACACCGTTTGAAAAAAAACCAGTTGCCAACATCAATAGTAATTTTTAGATTTTTCACCTTTATTACACGGTTTAGGTTAAATTTGGAAATTTATTGATTTTTTATGACTTTTGTATAAACTTTAAAATACTTATTTACATAACTTATGATATAGAATTAACAATACCATTATTAAAAAAAAAAAACACTCGTGTAACTAGGAGCGCGAGGTAGTGGCAGAACTGCTTTCGCGACTTCATAAAGGAATAATGAGTTAAATATTGGAGTAGTATTGGTAGTAGTCGTTAGTAGTATTTAGTCGTAGTAAGAGGTGTGATAGTTGTAGTAGTAGTAGTAATAGGGGTTCGTAGTACTTAGTACTACTAAAATATAGTAGTACTTAGTGGTAGCATTAGTAAAAATAGTTAGTAGTACTTATTGGTATCATTAAAAAAAGGAGTCAACTTACTTAAAATAGTAGTAGAAATTAATACTAGCATTAGTAAAATAGTAGTGGAAACTACTAAAAATAGTAAAAGTAATCAGTAGTCGCATTAGCAAAATTAGTAGCAGAAAGTAGTATAAACAGCAGTAGTATATAGTGGTAGGATTCGAAAAAATAGTAGTAACAATTTAGTAAAAATAGTAGAAATTAGTAATAGCAATAGCAAAAATACTAGAAGTAATTAGTTGTCGCATTAGTAAAATTAATAGTAGAAATTAGTATAAACAGTAGTAGTAATTTGTGGTAGCATTGATATAAATAGTAGTGGAAATTAGTAAAAATAGTAGTAGTATAAGTGAAAATATTAGTAAAAAATTAGTAAAAATAATAGCAGAAATAAGTAAAGATAGAAGCAGTAATTGGTAGTCGTAGTTGTCGTAACGATAGTAGTAGTAATTAACAATAGCAATATTTAGTAGTAGTAGCAGTTATTAGCAGTTGTAATTGTAATAGTATTTTTAGTAATTAGTAGTCGTAATAGTAGTAGTAGCAATAGTACCAAAAGTAGTAGTTGTAGTGATGGTCCCGAACAACTGAAACCTCCTGAAATGGCCACGAAATATCAAGATCGAAAAACAGTGCCGTAACGGTCCAGAACTTGTCCTCAAATGATACTGCACTGTACTAGTGCCGGAATGCATGCAAGCTATATATTATGTATAGATGCATGTGCATACATACATACATATTGATATGTACGTCGCTGCCTCAGTTTGGATGTTTGTTTTTTCTCAAACAAGCGTCATGTGGTGATTTCGTGACGCGATATCGATGCGACCTTCGTTACGGGATGTAAAAAATCAATTTTATACCACTAAAAAATTTTGTCTTCAAATGTATTCCCTAAAATTTGTTTTGATATTGCAAACAAATCACTGCATACCTTCGTTTGATATTCCAACAAAAATATTAGTCACACGCCATGGCTAGCTGAAAAAGTCTATGCAAAATTCTTACTTTGCTATACAAATTCTCCTCAATTTTGTCGTACTACACATGAGTATTAATTAAAGCACTTACAAACTATACGTGTTGTAAAAAATATTTTGTGATAACATTCGAGAGTTTTTCAAATGAAAAGATGTTACGCGTACTTTCCACACAAAATGCAATTACTTAAGATACCTCTGAACGAGTAAAACACTCTGTGAAACTGCTTTGAAAAAAAAACTTTCATGTCCATCTAATTTTCATTCGCTCAAAAGTGTTCGTACAAATGTTGTGCTAAGGAATTAGAACGTAGAGAGAGAAAAAATGCATGATATTTATTTTTATGTTTTTATTCTCACCTGTTACTCTATTCAAAGCGAGCCACTGCATGCTACTGAAAGTGCAAACAATTTAATTAATTAGCACACATTAGTAATGTTACCGTTGTAGCTAAAAGTTTGTATTTGCTTTCGAAAAGTTAATATGTGTAGGAGCTCTGAATGAGTGGAGTTGTGTTGGCAACTACTGAATATAAATAGATGACTGTGTTGCAAATGCAAGAATTTTTTTCAACAGCTTTTCCTCTCTCTCTCTCTAGTAATTCCAAGAAGTTGTTTTACTGTCTATTTTTTACTGTGTTATTTTTTCACCTGACTTTCTCATTCGTACAAACATTGATGCTTAGTGATTTCTCAGAATGAGATAAATACACATACGCACACATGTCTACACACACACACACACACTGACATCTGTCAGTAAAAAAACACAATTAAAAAATAAATCAGAGGTATATAAAAGCAAATGTAAAAAATACCAACTTCAAATATTTGTTAGAAACTTTTTGTGCTTGCTTTTCTAGTTCAAAATTTGGTTTTGAGCTACTAATCAGTTTTGATTAAAAGTTTTTTCTAAGAGCTTGTGTACGTTAAGCAAAGTTAAGTGCGTGCGCTGCAGGCAATCCAATAAAAATTAATTGTCGCACAAATCCCTAAAAGATGATTGGCTTATGTGCTGCTTTAATATCTGGGATGTGTTCTGATTTAGTCTGCCTTTCGCATAAATTCAACATTAAAACGTAATAAGTATAAGCATTTGGATTATCTATTGATTGCATATTTGAACAAAAGAAACACTTTTTTTAATATTATTCTCCACTTTATATATATGGAGACAAATCAACATTAAAAGCTAGTTGCCAAAATAAAGCAATAGCACTGCGTAACAAAAATTAAAAAAAAAAACCTGCGGTCATGATTTTGTAATAGTTTTTATTAACATTAGTAGCAGGCTTACGAACTGTGTTTTTACTTTCTTTGGTTTGCCTCTAGTTCTTGAGATAACCGAAACTTAAGAAATTAATGAAAAAAAATTATATGACTCAGTTCCAGTTGTATTAATTTAATTATTCCTCAATAAGTTGTGTTATATAAATTATTAAAACCAGTAGTTCGTTGGTTTAAATATTTTATTTATCTTGCAAGAGAGCAAGGGCAGCCGGTTAACTCGGGTGAGTTAATACAACCTCCTTGTCTACAACCTGGCGTTGCTATTACAGCCTTTAGGAACAGAGAGCAATACCTTCTGCCTTACTTCACCAAAGAAGACAATCTTGTACATTGTAACAATATTTCTGGACTCTTGAGTGCTATGGCCATTCCCGAATATAATCGCGAACATTGGAGGCTTTTTATAGATAGCTCAAAAAGAAGTCTGAAATGTGTGTTGCTACACAATGGAAATAAACTTGCTTCCGTTCCAATCGGTCATAGTACCAAACTAAAAGAAGAATACGAAAATGTAAAAATTGTTTTAACAAAGATTTGGTATGCACAACATAAGTGGTCAGTATGCGTGGACTTGAAGATGGTGAATTTTTTATTGCACCAACAAAGTACCCCTGTTTTATATGTTTATGGGACAGTCGTGCAAGAAATGAACATTGGATTAGAAAGGACTGGCCGGTGAGAGAAAATATGGAGGTAGGAACAGCAAATGTGGTTCATGCCCAACTGATAAGCCGAGAAAAAATCATTCTTCCACCACTTCACATCAAGCTTGGGCTAATGAAACAGTTAATCAAAGCCCTTGATAAGACAAGTGACTGTTTCGAATATGTGTGCAAAAAATTTCCAGTCCTTAGTATGGAAAAATTAAAAGCAGGAGTCTTCGATGGTTCTCAAATTCGTACCCTTCTAAAAGACACTGAATTCTTAAACCATACATCACAAATTGAACCTGAAGCCTGGCTAAGCTTTGTTAATGTAGTCGACATAAATCACCAGACTATACAAAACTAGTTGCTGATATGCTTCTCAATTTTCGCAAACTAGGTGCTAAAATGAGCATTAAATTACATTGTTTACATAGCCATTTGGACAAATTCCCGGACAACCTGGGCGATTACAGTGAGGAACAAGGTGAACGGTTCCACCAGGACATAAAAATAATGGAAGAAAGATTCCAAGGTCGATGGGACGACCACATGATGGCAGACAACTGCTGGAACTTAATACGAGATTGTTCTGAGCAACGACATCATAGAAGGTCCTACAGAAAAAGTTTTTTTAATTTTTTTTTAAATTAATTAATGAAAAAAAATATATTTTTTATAAAAAAAAAAAAAAAAATATATTTTTTATATTTTTTTATTATTTTTATACAGGCGCGCGCAATAAAAATTTAATTTAAATTCATATTGGTATTTTTAATTAGGGTTTTTCATGAAATATTTAAAAGTCTTTATCTGAAAAACTAGAGCCCATTCGACAAAACTGATATTATTTTCGTAATCAACGCCCCCAAATTACCCTAAATCGACTTGAAAATCTCCGCCCGCAAAATTTTGTTCCGCAGTGTAGTTAATAAAAGGTTGCACATTTATTTATAATAAAATATACTCTTCGATCCCCCCTCTGAGCGTTCAACTTAATGAGGTAATTAAAATCTGGCATTACGAGTAAACATATTTTAATTAAGCTTTAAATTATAGCATACCCGATAATATACTTTAAAAGTTCAGCTCAAATCTTGAATGGTACATAAATTTGCTTTTCTCTTGCTTCATCTTAGATTTTTTTTATAAAAATACAAAAAAAAATTAACTCACCACGTGCGCCCTCATACTAAATTATTTTGAAAATAGAATATGCTTACGCATATGGTCAATTTCCCTTAAACTGAAACCCGTTAATATTTTTTCGTATTTTCAATTCAGCGGGCTCACATTTTGACGTCCAGAGTGTCAAGCGACATAAATGCCCACATGAGATGCTGTTTTACATTGTCGGTAACCGGAATTGTTTCCGTCTTACTTCTTGATACATTGAAATGGGCAAACCTCAAACGCATAACAAAAACGTATGTGTCATCGAGAATTGTTGATTTCTTCTAGTTTTTCATTTCTCTATGTAAAAGTGGGTCCACACAAAGTTGCCAGTCAAAGTACTATTAAGTAAAATTTAAATTCGTAATCCAATGCATTGCTATCTAGTCTGTAAGGTATTATAAAACCATAGATATGAATAAATAAATTAAAGAAATGATTTATTTTTATTATTATAAAACTTTTTGGAACCAAATCTAAAAAGAGAAAGCAAGCAATCTTATTCGTCTCTTTTTCAATTTACACCAACATTAAAAAAGAAATTACAAATTATCAGGAAAAAGAGAATCATGCACACAATTTATACTCATTTCAAAAATTATCATTCATTTATTTAAATAGTTACAAACGACAGCATTTATTTATTATTCCACTTTCAATCAAAATTCATTAAAGAATGAGTTTGAACTTTTGACCTGGAAAACAAAGTGAAAGCATTAATAAAACGCATTTTGTTGCCTTTGTACCCCTGTTGCATTATGGAGTCGCGCGTTCCCATTATTTACACAAAAAGCAATATAGATACAACAAAACAAACTAACGAACGGCGAAACAAGCGAAATTTCACATTAAAATATGGGCTGCTCCACAAAAATATATTTGCCATAATTTATGCGTAACAATCTGCTTTCAACATTTGCCAACCCGCTCACATAAAACGCACTAAGTACTACTAAGTATACACACACATACACACACACACAGGTGCACGTTTACGCACACACTTAACATTTAACATTTGCCGTTGTGTGTGTGTGTGTGTGTGTGTGTGGTTGTGGTGTACAATTCATATCAACTAGATTGCGGTGGGAATTGGGGTGCGACAGCCTGGGACAGCCTGCATTTTAACTCAGAATTTGCATCTCAATTTCGATTTTAATTTGGCAGAGCAGCGTTCTAGCTGCCGCTGTGTTGCTGTCTTGCTTTCCGCTCTGAAATTCTTTTTGCTGCTTTTCAATTTTTTGTTATGTCGTATTTGAATTTCTTCTCGTATTTTTATTTAATTTCGCATTCATTGTGGGTTTTACTTATTTCCTTATTGCTGATGTAAAGGCTGAGGGCTGATTGCATCTAAAGTAATGTAATTGCCGGAATGGAAATAATTGCCATTGGCACAAATGCAAAGCGAAACGAAGGCGCCACTTTAGATGAAAGCATTGAGAAAATACACTAGCCAATCGTAGATATATTTTTGTGCACACGCACTGCACTTTTATTTAATTTATTTTTGTTTCTATATAACTTGCCGACTAAGGAGTATCGTTCCACATTTTCACATTTGCTTGAATTGCATGTAGCTTGCACTTGAGTGCAAATTCTTCAAAAAGCAGAGAAAAACTTAAAAAAAGTTGTATGCAATTCATTGAATTTAATACTCAAATGATAACGGTTAAACATACTTTGAATGCAAAAAGCAGGGAACGAACGAATTTCGTCTTCGACTTTAGCAATGTTCGGCCAATAAAGTTCGGTTTGGTTTCGGTTCAGCTTCGACTAAAAAAACGCCAAACTATGGTAGAAGATTTGTAATTTTTTTAGTATATTCAAAACTGTATAAAATTTTAATTTATAATATATTTCTCTTTGGAAAAAAGTCAAAAGCCTTTCGAATTTACATGATAGCGTTTTCATATTTAATTCTAATGCTGAAAGCAGTTATTCTCTCCGAATTTTACACTTTTTTTAATGTGCATCTGCTGCAAAAAATTTGTGTCATTTTTTAGTACTTTTTGAAACCCATTTTTTCTTTTGAAAAAAAAAATTGCTTTAAAATATCTGTCTGCTCCTCCATCGGGTGTATATTGTGGGCAATTATACAGTGCTGCGGGGAATTTTTAAACCGATTTACGGAATTACATGAAATGGGTTTCAAGGTGGTTAGTAGGCTATTATTTTACATTACAATGTACAAATATAGGTTTATTATTGCTATTTTTACAAAACTATTGTGTTATGGTTATGTGATTAACTGCCATGAGTATAATTTAAATTAATATATATATGCATTTTTTGAATATTAATAAAAAAAATAAGTATTCTAAAAATTCGTTGACTATTTATTATTTTATACCTTGCAAATATTCTGTTCGGCTTCGGCCGGAAATGGCCGAAATTCGACCCCGGTTACAGATCAGCCGTTAAATTTGGTATTCGGTCGTTCTCTAGAAACGATGGAAAAAATATCTTACATACATTAATATTTGTAAGAAAATTATTTTTGCAAAAATATTTTTAAATTAAAAATATTCTAAGCACACACACAAACTACAAACGATATTTTAAAATATAGCTTAGCTATGATGTTTTACTAGACCCTTCGGAAACTTCTATTGTACTTTGCCACACGATACGAATATACAGCTATATTTAATTTGTATTAGCCACAGCTTGACAAATTATCAATATTAAGCTCATGATATTGAATTTGTTGCACAATATAATTGCCTCTGGCTTTTGCCACTTTGTTAGGAAGTGAAACCATCACTTCATGGGCGAGGATAATGTCGATGAAAGCCTGACAGAGGTTGAACGAAAGCTACTACAAAAAGCGAAAAATGAGTTATAAATATATTTAAAAAAAAATGCTACTCTTAGTCAAAGGCAAGCGAATTTAAAGTTGTCATCCAAAAAACCAAAAATATTTGCTTTCGTTTATATGTACAATTAAATGGGCAATAAAATAATCGGACTTCAGAAATCGGAGCACACTTCGAAAACATCGAAGGTTCATGTTTACGGATACCTTTCTGAAAAGGGTTTCGAAACTTTGACTGTATTTACATAAAACCTTTTAGTATTAGTGCTGGCAAAGAATAAAAACTATACTATTAAACAATTGATATTACTGGACGAACATAGCAGAAGTGGTGTTAGTAAAGGCGAACATAAAGGCCGAAACGCCAAAACAGAGAATATTATTTTTATTGGCGACCAAAAATGACGAGAAATACTAAATATCGCGTTGAAACAATTTTGGAGGTTTTTCTGTTCTCTTTCAGCTATAGTATAGTATTAATTGATAACGGGAATGCGTTTGAACTAACTCAACCCCCCAGTGAGCATGTCGAAAAGATTTCAGAATTAGTTCACGCATACTTGGAGTGTTGATTTTCGCTGGCTGTAATCAAAAAATAATTTCCATTGTTCTTATGAATAAAGTTTCTCCTTGACAAACGATTTTTTTTTATGTAACTCAAAAAATTATTCCCTTGACGATTTATTTAATGTACAATATGAAAGATATTTTTGTCGACGATATTTTGAGTCGCCGCGAAAGAGATCGGAAGATATGTTGACCGCGATCCGAAGTCCGTAATAGAAAAATGAGAAAATCTTACATGAATTCTTGTGAATTTGTTAATATCGGCCAGCAAACTATTAGGATTTTGCGGCAGCTACAGTTTTCTATACCACAAAGCTATGGCTTGACGCCTTGGCTTTGGCTCCGCTTCAAGACTAGATATGTCTGGAAAATTCAGTTGTGCTTTGGTAAACAACCAAGTAGTGTCGAACGACGAAGAATTAAAGCATTCGAGTTGATTTGATTTGGAATATTAGGATGAAAGAAAACAATTGCATAAATTGGGATTCTCACTTGCGTAAGCATATATGAGATGTTCTTTCTGTTGAGGTCTTTATCTGGAAGTAACACAAACAGAGCAACCTTGCTGCTAAAAGGCGTATGATTCTTATTTGTAGCAAGGACATTCACAGACTTGATTAGCTAAATACTTTTATTATTCAATAACATCTTGTAGGTGTCAATCATAATAAATGAACAACATTTATGAGAATTCCAATAAACAAAAAATTAAAAATAAAGAAAACAGCTTCAAAGGATTTCAAAGTGTGTTAAGTTTTAAGTCATATGAGGATTTGACTTTTCAAAAACGGAGTCCGATTTACATATACGCATTTGAAACATTAAACGGTACTTTGCCTCTTTCAAAGTCAACACTAGTGAAGAAAGGCATTTGATGTGAACAGTGCGTGCAAATTTGGCAATATCTTGATTTTAAGAGTTAAAAAAAAATCGAAATAACATTGGAAACGCATCAAAAGAGATTTTTTTGTAAATACTTTCTTTATGTATCCTATAATTTAGATAAAAGAAATGGCAAGCAAAAATGGTAGAGAACTTCAAAATAATAACTGAAAAATAAAAAGAACATTCAAAAGGAGCTGAATGAAAAATTAATGCTTATTGAAGACAAACCTAGGCTCTAGTGGAAGTTATATACTCGAAGTTGACGTAGACGTTTCTAATAGCTGCTGTTTCATACGTAAATGCTTTTCATTTCGTTATACAATATATACGAATTACTTTGAAAAGTTTGGAATAATCTAGGTTTAAGCTTCCTGAAACTGTGCATAAAATTTTGATTCAAGGAACAGGATGTGACCAAAAATTCTCTTTCAGAAGAAACAGCAGAAGCGACTAATAAAAATATATCAGTTTTTAAAGGATGCCATTGAAGAAAAACTACACGAAATATGGCAAACAAAGTTTTGATGAACAGACCTTTTCTTCATTCAGATCCATATAATCGAATATGCGTCAACTACCAGACTAAAACTTCGCAATTAACGCAAGATATGTCTGATGCTGCTCTAATACAAGCCAGAAAACACAAAGTGATCGTTTTTGGATTTTCTTACCGATACCTTTTATTAGACTCGCATTTTATCCACATACTTCAATTAAAAAACGTAATAAAAACCTTTGCTATAGCTATGGTATTCACTGGACTTCATTGGGTTCATCCGTTACTGAGAAATGGAATTTTGTCCATTTGTCTCTACAAAGGCGACCACTTTCTAGGGTTCTTATTCAAATCCAACCTCTTCTATCTTGATCTTTCGTTTTAACTTTAAGTCAAAAATTTTCTACTTGATAATGTCATAAAGGAAATTAAAATAAAAGACTGATTTAATTTACACTCAGATTTAGGGAAGCAATGACAAATTAAATTCTTTAAAACCTCCTAATCTGTTATTAACTGATTTTGATTAAAACACTGGTTTTTCTCATGTTTAGAGAGTATCCAAATAATTTTTTTTTTTTATAAAAAAATCTTATATGATAAAACGCCATTAAGTTCGTACATCAAAGTATCAAGCTTTTTGCAAAACAGAGTTTCTTTAACCATACTTCAAACTAAGTGGAGGTCATAATTAAGAGATCAACAAATAAAAGTTAAACTTTTTTTACATACATAAGCTTTTTTATACTTTTTGTGAGTTTACTTGGAGGTGAAAGAAAAATATGCAATAAATTCAAACTCAAGACCAGTTTAGCTATATTTCATGCAATATTTAATTTCTTTTAAGCAGCAAAATATGCCAAACCCAGAACAGGTAAACTAAAGTTTGTCTATAATTATTCGCAGTTTTATACCTCATTTGGAGAACCTAACGGTGTAGTAAAATAACAACTCACAAACTCAACTTTAATAACAGCTTAACTTTGCAATCACTCAATCAAATTTCAATGCATCTTTAGCGCAGTCAGCCGCTCAAAGCTAAAAAGTTTCGTTGAGAATTCCTCATAGCTTCCAAATCATCAACTATTTATAGAAACAGCTAAAACTTTTGGTAAACGATTTCTTGTTTAAGTAACTCACGTTCGCATGTCAGCAGCCATTTTTCGCGTTTAACTCTTTTAGTGAAACTTCGAAACGTTCAAATTCGAAATTTGTTGAAAATTTGAGGTTTCGAAGCACAAACTTTGTACAAGCCAGAAAGGTAATTTTTTAAAAGCAATATTAGCAACCTATTAATAGTTGGAATAGTTGGTAGGTAAGTAAAAATTGATATGCATTTCGATATAGCCGTATTCGTATTCGTTTGTGCATAGCGAGGTATTGCAATTGATTGCCTGTGTATGTATGTATAATTGCCTAGGTAAATTGACAGTGACAGCAAATCACGAACTTTCGTAAATTTCAGTTGCAACTATGCATTTGTTGAATTGAATTTCAAATTTATTTATAAATCGCTAGTTTATTTCGTTTGAACTTTTTTTATAAATCCATTCCAACGCATTCAATTCTAACGCATATGCTCGTGTTTATTTAAAATATTTCTAATAAAAAATTATTACACATACGATTATAAGGGCTTAGTTCAAACTTGTTAGTGCATAATTAATAGCCCAGTCATCTGCGCCTGTTATTAGGTTTGTCAGTTGCGGAAACAGTCATGAATATGGAAATAAATTTGGAAGCAATAAAATCAGAACTTTTCAATAATTGTTAGTATTGCTCTAGGCTTTTGGCATCAGCATTTTAAAACGGCTAGTGTACGCTCGACTTCCTCATAGTGGTATGAATAGTTTATGAAGTGCAGCGAAAACTAAAAGTGTAAAAGTTTCGAATTTTAGTAAATAAATAATTTCATGATATATGTTATAGGTTAAGAATTAGCAGATATTTTACTTAATAGCAGTTGCTTGCAAATGATTAATACAAATTCGCCTCTCAGTTTTGAAGATATGTGATAAAGGAGCTAAGGCTTAAAAGAGATACTTAAAAAGATTTTAAAACTACGGTAGCCATTATATATATTATATAGATTAGCAAAAAAATTCAGATGTGAGTGGGTTTGTTTGCAAGTCACAAAAGTCGCCTTCCATTTATTTATACTTATATTGTAAGTCTAACTGGATAATATTTGGCTGAATTATTGAAGTCTATTTATTAAATCAATTTTTCAAAACAGGACAACAGCAGCATCCAAAGATGCTTTTTACAAAAACAAAACCACGCATGCACCTGATGCTGATTCTTCAAAGATATAAAGCTCATTGTTTTTAAGGTTTAGCATGAGTAAAAATAGTTCTAGAAATTTGCTGGTTGTAATAGCAGAATTCAGTAAAAACAGTAGTTGAAATTAGTGATAAAGTAGTATTAATTAGTAGTAACATTAATAAAAATAGTAGTCCAAATTAGTTAAAATAGTAATAATAATTGGTAGTAGCATTAGTAAAAATAGTAGCAGAAATAATTTTTGGCATTAGTAAACAAGTAGTAGAAATAAGTAAAAATAGTAATAGTGATTTCGTAACGCGATTCTAAGACGACTTCCGTAATGCAATGTAAAAAATCACTCCCACTAAATAAGTTTTACTTCAAAAATGAATCAGCTAATGAAAAATTTACTGCTCCAACCATTGTTGGACAAAATTACTCGTAAATTCCCCTCTCTGAGCCGTTTCAGAGTAAAAGGTTTATAAATATTATCATCCATGGCGTTAAGCTTTAAACGCTACCAGCTCTGAAGTTTCATAGGAAGCCTTACTTCCTATACTTTTTGAGCACTCTGAGGTTTTAAATGTTCGCCGTTAGTTGAAAGACGGCACTCCGAGTGATATCACGAAAAACACTATTCACCCGATTACGGCGAGTATGCACTATGCAAAAAACCTTTATAAACCTAAAATACAAATTTAATCAGCTATGCGTTATCACATTGCCTTTGTTTGGAAAAGGTCAATGTATTTCGAACATCATCTATTCTCTATATGCTTTATATGCTTTTCCTTCCACTATCAAGTGTATGAAGCTTATTTCAAGTAAATGCTCTTAACCAATTCTTGTTTAAAACACCCTGCAATCGGCGGCGAAACGATGCGGAAGTAGATGAGAAATGCGAAACACACTGTTTAAGAAACTTGCCTAAATATAACTACAAATTTGATCGTTAAGTAGAAATTTATGTGAGCCTGTATTAAAAAATAACAGCGAAAGCAACCGCCTAAAATATTTTCGTGCAAGACATCAGACTGGATAAATACTACTCATACGCAGTGGTGGCGCGGCATATATGAAAATCTATAAAATTTATGCAAGTATTAAGCCAAACAATTGGCGCTAACTTCTCCAGGCATACTTGGAATAACTAAAAAGGATTATTTAGCTGCCGGCATGAGTAGTAGTTAATAGTTATGTTAGTTAGTTGTAGTAGTAGTAGTTGCAGTGATGATGCAATCCCAAACTACTGAAAGGTCTTGAAATGGTCTCGCAATATCTAGTTCGAAAATAGTGACGACACGGTCCAGAACTTGTCCTCAAAAGGTCCCTTTCTAGTGCCGAAATGTTCCCAAGCTACATATATTACAATTTATTACAATTTATTTATTTATTACAAAAAAATAATCTAGAAAATATAAAAGTTTCTTACAGATTATTGTGAGTAAGCTAATACAGTTATAATTACTTTACCATTTCATTTAATAATACCTTAAATTTAGCTTTTAATAAATCTAAATCAAGTGCAGTGGAATTCAAGATTTTATTATATTCATTTAAAGTTCTTTGAATTGGAGAATTGGCGTCAAACAGAGTTCTAGCTCGTTCTATGCGTGTTTGTTTTTTCTCATATAAGCGTTGCGCGAAGTCGACACGACATTCGTTACGCTATGTAAGAAATCACTTTCGTGCCGCTAGAGAAATTTTATTTCAAAATTTCTTAAAATTGAGATAATTTCGAATCTTAATATTATTGCGAAATAGTTCTAAAATATAATCAATTAATTTTGATGGAAACCCCGTATCGTTTTTTTTTGTGGATATTCTTCAAAAATTAAAATAAAATAAATACGTCACTCTATTGTTTTTCGCAAATGTTTTCTATTAAAGGCATAATCATCAAAATCCGTTCAGTATATTATTTAATTTATTTTAATAAATATTATTTATTTAGCTAATCTTCTCTGTGAGAGACTAACAATAAATTTCAAAATCTTAATTTAATCTTAAAACCAATCCCCTATTTGTCTGTCATACCTATTTTAATGGCCGGGCTAGAAAATCATTTCGTATGAGTCGTGTTTGCGTTGCTTGAAAGATAAGTGATATGAATGTTCTTATACCGAATGCACCAAGGAGCTGCAGTTATTTTTGATTGAGCTCTTTTTGTGATGTCCACATTACTGACACATGCATTACCCCACAACTGTGAGCCGTACGTCCAGCATAGTTTTATAAAACTGATGAGCCAATGAAGGCTGTTGACTTTTAGTTTCATTTAGACTCAATGTTCTTGCGTCATTGGTGCGGAATTGGTCTGCGGAATAGTAATCCTATTTAGGGACAGTGGCGAACAGAAATTCCTATTTAGTGTAAAAGTGACGTGTTTACTCTTTTGTTAATTGCGCCAGTTGGTCAGCCACCCCTCCACGAGCAGTAGATGCTGAGCTTGAACTCTATTTGCACTGATAGGACATCAAGATCTGCTAAGAAGTGCAGTGCCATCCGCAAAGGTTGATATCTGTCGGACTATCTACTTTGTAGAGAATATACAAGAATAGCCCAAGAAGGCTTTCTTGAGGAACTTCGGCTGCGATATCAAATTCTTGCGTTTTGAACTTATTTTGTCGTAAGGCGAAACTCGGTTTCTAACATAACTTTCAAGAACTTTCTATGTGTTCGCAGGAAGTAGTGTCCATATTTTATATATTAGACCGTCCAGCCAAACACAGTCAAATGCTTGAGCGACATCCAGAAAAATTTCTAGCAGTAGTCTTTTCGTTCAAACGCCGTCCTTAGCTCAGATGTTAGATGAACAAGCTTGGCTTTTATTTTTCGGAGAATGGCCATAACTCATTATAGCGTTAAAGAGATTTGAGATGTGTGTTATGTCAGGAGGCGGAAGTTCTTTGACCATCTGTGGGGTTACTAGATCATGCCCTGGTGCATTCTATAAGTTCAGTTGCTTTTTGATAACTTTCACAAGTAGATGCACTTATATTGGTTCAGTTTGTGATACAGCCGTTCTTCTGCAGTGGATGATCTTTGGTTCTGATATCATCTACGTAAGTGCTGCTTCTCTGCAAACAAGACGTTCTGTTTGACCATTTCTACTTTGATGGTTTTTCTTTGGATTTCTCTTGTTTCCAATTGTGGAGAGGCCTGATAAGCAGCAAATATTATAACTTAATTTAGAGCCCGCTCGAATTCTTCGATGTATTTTTCCTACTTGTGTACATCTAATATTTGAGCCAGTTTGTCTCGGGCACTCCAGCAAGTAAAAGATATCAGGAGAATGATCAGAAGCTAGGTACAGAATGGCCTTTGCCTGTATCACTACTTTTCACCACAATTCCCTACAAAAATTCTCCTTATGATCACTTTTATATAATAAGTTTATTTTTTTATTTATTTTTTATTTAAATTGAATTTTTTATATCCCTGAAACGTATGAAAGCTTCGGCAGCATTTTTTTTAGTTCTTTTTAAGCAAGAATGTTTTTCACATACCCATTTCGAAAACTGAAATTGGCGATGTAGTGTCAGTGTTAAATGGTTATTCTATGAGTAATTAGAGGAATTGGGAACATTAGCGAGATATTAAACAATATTTCTTGAATTGCCTGCCGCCTGCACAAGGTCACTTAAACAGTTCACGCATTTTTATTTTAATTTTTTAGCACTGCATAAATAAGGATGTTGGTGTCGTATTCGTTTGCTCTTACATGATCGTTTTTCGTACCGTATTTTAACATATTTTTATGTGCTTTTACTTTGTGTCTTATTGCTGTTACTAAATGACCAACAAAGGTCACTCAAATAAAACCACAGGCAAATTTGACCTCACTAAAAAAACCTAAATGTTTTTCATCAAATCAAATCGCTGCGGCTTTATGTACAGCTTAACTTATTCTACCAAGCATGCCCGCTAAACTCGGCGAAAACAAAAAACTACTAAAATTAACCCTATCAACAATAAACTTATTTACATTGTTTTCGAATTCAATGACCTACGCAATACTTTATGACTCACATTCTTTAAAAAAAAAAAAAAACACACACACACACGCAGTAAAAAGTTGCAACCTAGCTTTTGGCTATAAATTAGCTTTGCATTCGCTGCAAACGACCACAAAGCTGTGAAACTTTATAGTCAAACTTCAATTCACACCAATCGAAAATGTACTAAATCAAAGTTTAAACTATGACCAAATGTGCCTCAGAGTACTTAGAGCTGTTATACGTTCAATAGTTGCAGAACCACAACTGTGTGATAAGCCAATCGAAACAAATTTTTTATCTACTATCCCGCTACTATTCTCTTTGAAAAAGAAAGAAAAAGAAAAGAAATTAAAATACACAAAGGCGATTGAGTTGATACGTAACCACAACACAAAAGCCAAAAAAAAAAAAGGAAACAAAAAAGCAGTAAATGTGGCAAAGTAAATAGAAGTAAGAGAGCAAATAAGCTTAATCTAAAGCGAATAAGTTATGCCAGTTTAAATTCTCCAGCTGGAAATATTTTAGCGTCAATTGAGTTGTGCACAGCTGCTCACGCCAATGTTGCTGCTACTGAGCTGCTGTTGGTGTTGGTGGTGGTGCTGGAGGTGGTGTTGGTGGTGGTGCCGGAGGTGGTGCTGTTGCTGATTGTCTTGCTGCGGCATACAGCGCTCTTAGCTTGCCAACAGGAATTGTTCATATTTATTACCTGTCCGACATGCTTAACAACCAAACGCTATACCAACAATAATAACACATCGTTTGCATGGAGCTAAAATGCAAAAGTTTTGATGTTAGCTGAAAGCAAGCGGTATGTCTCATGGCAAAGCCAAAGTCAAAGGAGAAAACTGAGACTGAGACTGAGGCAATGCCGGACTCGGGTAGAGGAGTCAAGGATTACTGTGAGCACAAGTTATAGCGTTACAGCGTTACACCGTTACAGATGTTTGCCACTGCATGTAATTCTGCACTGCGTTTGGCCCGGGTAGATGTTTTTTGTGTGCAATTCAGTTGATTGTGTTTTGATGCTGCCACCTCTGAGGCGGTTGAGTAACATCGGTGATACAGCAGCAGCAACAACAGCTGCAACTGAGCGCTCTATACTGATCACCTACTTGGCCACCTACGCTCTCACGCACACCCACACTCACACACACACATAACAAAGGAGCTACGCGCGTTCGCCTGTTGCCAAGTTCTTTGCGATGGTGCATGTTCTTCAGTTAGTAGTAAATTTTGTGTGCTCGTTGATAAGTTGAATTGATGATGCCACTGGCTGTAACGTCGTCACCATGCACTACTGCGAATCTTTGTGTTGTAAGTAAGTGTGTACGTTTGTACGGTCGTTGGTTTATTCGTGGCTTGTCAGTTTTATTGCCTCGACAATAGTAGTAGTGGTTTTCATGTCTTTTGCTCCTGCATATTTTGCCTTGTAGGTGCGTTGTACCTTCAAAAATCAGTCGGAGTGCTTGGCCTGTGTCCTGGGGTAGTGCAGCTTGGTGGTGGTATATGCGGAGTTCATGTTTTATAAAAGTGTTCAAACATGTTTAGCACAAAGCTGTACACGCCGTTATTGGTTGAGTAGAAGTTTGAATCCTTGGCTGAAGGAATCCTAAAATATTGTAAAGATAAGCTACTCCTCGTTCACTCAAACTGCCTTTCGGCAGGGAATCAAGTTGCGTACTATGTTTTACGAATGTTTGCATCAAGATATCTTAAACACTATGATAAACTATATAAATTAATTCATAATTTATGTATATGACACATTTTTTGTTGAAAATCAAAATTTTTTCTATTTGTGTGAGAAAAAAGCTCCTGAAAAACTATCCTGCTTGTTTGGTGAGGATTTCTGTTTTAAAGGCATTCTATCGGACTCAGAATTATGACAAGTTAGGATTATCCCAGTGCAAATCAAGAGTTTCTAATGCACCTAAAATAGTTCGCTAAGATTGTACAACGACAGTTTAATCTCATAAGGGTAACAGTGCTAGTTGAACCAGGCTTAATCTCTTTTAGTGGGACGGATTCCCACTGCTTACATACAAACTTAAACATTTAGTTCATGCACTCTCATTTGGTTTTACAAAAACGCAACACCAAAATACATTCCACACTAGAACAAGAAAATACGGAAAACTTAGAAATCGGATTTAAAGATACATAGTATTGTTCGGAAATGGAAAAATTTAGCGATTCCATAGTTTGGAACCCGCGTTATGAAGTGCACTTAGATCGGAAGGAAAAAATTCAAAAACAACTCTGACTTTTTGCCGTAAGAAGCATTAGATAAGATTCTCGATTTATTCTCCACCATTATACTAATATGTTGAAACTAATAAATCTTCATACTCTTTTCACCTGTGGGGAAAACTTGGCTAATATTATGGCTTAACTACCCACAGACTCCAAGTACATTTGCGGTTCTTGATGATCCTTCTCAGGTTTCAAGATACTTAAAACTCTTTTTTTAACCCTGCTGTTAGGTTAAAAAAAATTTACGAATCTTAGGTTAGAGGACCATTTGGTCCATACTGCAGTTTTCATACAAAATAATAATTTAATCTTATTCTTTATATTTAGTTTGGTTCAATACTTGCTAAATATTATTATTTTATTATTTACTCAACTCTGGTAAAACCCAGCACCAGTGGCCTGCTCTAAAAATGCTTCTAGTTCAGGAGCTCGAAAGCGAGGAATTTGTAGTTGCTGCAAGTCTAAGTCTGATGTAAAATGCTCCATTTGCAGTGCGTTTATTTGCAAAACCAACCGAAAAACATTTTTTTGCTCATCATGTAGTGCCAAAAAATATCGAACAAACTAATAAATACTTATTTTTGGAAAATTAATGTAAAGAAAATCAAAGAAAATATACTATGGACCAAATGGTCCCTTAACCTAAGATTCGTAATTTTCAATTTATCTTAGTCCAGTTTTAAGTCAGAGAATTAAATTTTCGCACATAATATTGTTTTATAAAAAGACCACCTGAGCTGAAAAATTTAGACAGTATATATCACCGTTCCAAAGTTACAAAGAAAACAAAAAAAAAAATTGGACCAAATGGTCTTAACCTAACAGCAGGGTTAAGACAAATTAAACTTTCCGATGTTTGCAACAATATTCCAACTGTATTTCCAGAAATTTATTTCAGACTGTCCTTTCTTATGCATTTAATATATGAGGCCTAGTAATAAGGAATGCAATATGTTTCCATTATATTTAAGGTTAGTTAGTATAATCCGATTTAGACAAAATTTGCACCATTTTGTTCAATAATTTGTTGACATTATGAAGGTAATTTCATAATACCGCTCTCTTAAAAATTCTGTCTCTATTGATAGAAAACTGGGACAGTTCAAGTTTCTTTTCAGGCGAATTTTTAACCACCAAAATCATTCGCCATAGACATAAAATGGTCCCGACCATAATACAATACAATATACAAAAATCTCCCAATCAAGTTTCCGGAACTTCTACCGAGTCACTATCGGTGTGTGTGGCCTGTGGTTGCCCTGGAAGAATGCAATTTATCTCTGTTTAGCCGCTTCTTGGCGAATTCTGTCTTCAGACGGTCCAACTGTTCGTAGTGCAGGTCAGATAGAGAATAGTTATCTTTTGGTAGTTATTTAGCTTTTCTAATCAGGTTCCCGAAAAAAATTTTAAGTGAGGAGCCCATTTTAGTTGTGATTATTATATTTTTACTAAGTCAATGAGGAATTGGTGATTTATTTGGTCAACTTACGCCGTAAGAGAAATATTAAAGCGAAAAGAGTAATAGAGTTGCATCTGGAGAACCTTTTCACAATCTACCACGAAGAAATTGCTCGCACGGAATTCTACCATGCATATTCTGAACGCAAATTAGCAGAGACCGCTATGATGAAGTCGTTTGAAATTTCTGGTAGTAATTTTAAACCTCCTACCGGTGGATCTAGATAGCATATTTCTGGCCGGCTGAGGTTCCGCCAGGCTTAAAAATATCCAGCCGTGGAAAGAGCTAAAATACGGATATACAAAGGTCCTGGGAGCTATTCCGAATACTCTAAGGAAACTAGGATTCACTACTTCTCTGCACTGTATGGACACTAAATTTTCCATAACAATCACAGAGAGGAATGAATGGAAAGGTGCCATAAACCTAGACCTAGAGTCTATGGCTACCTTAACAGATGGTTTCAAACTTAACGTTAGCGTGAATAGAGGGATTCACTCGAACAAATTTGCCATCGACCTCTGATTTCGCTTACCGGATCACTGTAGCGTTTTTCTGGCAGAGATAAATGCCATAATGTAAGCTGCTCGGTCTCTGACGGTGTTCGCTCACACAGAGGGACTTGTCACCATATACTCCGACAGCCAAGCGGCTATTTAATCTTAATACTCGCAAAATATCGTCCATAGTTGCGATAAACTGCAGAAGTTTTCGCAATCTGCTTGCTTCAAAGCGTTCCGTGACTGATACATGGGTCTCTGAGCACAGTGGCATCCCTGGAAACTGCGCGGCCGCCAAGTTGGCAAGGAAATGGAATCTGTGGTAAATTATGCTCTATATGCGGGTATGCCTCTTAACTCCTACAAACACAGTTTAAAGACAAAACTCATCGAGGAAGTGAATACCACCAGATCGGCCATGAAGCTCACATTCAGAATTACCAGACATGATAGCTCAAATGTTGATGTAGAGTAGATCCACAGCTCTCATTCGCCTTCTAGACTGTTTGGCTGTCTTGCGCACGGCAAGCATTCCCGATTGTCTAAGCTACGTTAGGCGTACTCGGTGGTTGCGCTTCCAAAGGAAAGAAGGAAGGAAATTCATTGGTAAGCTTTACGATGCATTCGATGTAGAGCGGGCTTCTGCTTTCAACAACCTATGCCAACGCAGAAGTGAATCTTGTAACAAAAACCCCCACAACTCTTGCGTGGATATGATGGACATAAATAGAGCGCTATTTCAATGCCAAGAGAAAAACAAACCGCTGGTCTATGTCAGTCCTTTGAAATATGCTGGTTGTTACTGGACTTGCAGTGAACCGACTGTTTGAGCACAATCACCCTATGTGAAACAGCAATAAGTCTGAAAAGCGCAAAGTACATTAATAGCCGATGCTAAAAGAATTTCTCCTCTCTTTAGTTTAGTTAAATGTTCTAGCATAAATAAATTCATATTCGAATAAAATGGGAAAAAGCTATACATTTTAAGTTACACTTTGGTTCCATTACACATAATTTGCACTTTGCCAACTATCACAAATGGTAATTTGCTAAAGTTTACACCTTTCACAATTGATGTGTTGTAAGTTGTATTACAATAAAATTGGTTGTGTAATAGAAGAAAAACAAACACACACAAAAAAACAAAGCTCACATAAAATAGTAATAAAAATCTTACAGCTACAATTTGTCCATTTGCAATTTCAATAGAAAAGGGAATAAAACTTTGTAACCCATCTGCTATGCATCTACTACTTTGAAAAAGTTGTCTTGGTAACAAAAGCTATATAACAAAAACTAACGCGCTACGAAGGACGGCTTATATAAGTTAATAAACAGCCGCTGGCTACCGAAGGCCATCTATGTGCGAGTTTTGCTGTTGAAGATAACAAAACAGCTTCAAAGCAGGCTTTATTTAGCTAGAACTATGCAATTTCTGTAGTTAGACCTTACTGGTCGGCGCTGGAGGCACTAAAAATACTTATTTTTGAATCTACACATACGTAGTATCTATGTAAGTATTATAAACTGAATTAAGTTCACATGCGAGTAAGTGCTTTGCAATCAGTTTTCTGATGCTAGTGCGAGCGCAAAATATAAGTGAAACTCTAAAAATAAAAAAATAATAAAAATGAAATAGAAAAACACCGAAAGAAGACCACAACTGCCAATCGGGAAGAATAGCAATGGGTGTTTGCGGGAATGTAAAAATACGTAGCGCACGCTGTACATCCAAAGATTAGCAGTTAAAAATAAGCAGCACTATCATTATATATACAAATAAATTTGTCCGTACGCCCCCATTTCTTTTACGTAGCTGTAACAAAGTGCAGCAACTCAGCAGTGGTCTCAGACGACCGGTGGCATTGGCTCCGAGGTGAAATGGTGAAATGTGCGTTACAAACTTTTTCCATTATCAAAAAGTTCATGAAATTGTTATGCTTTCACATGATAAAACAAGAAAATTTATGACCACCGCACTGAACTTACATAGCTGAACGAACTGCTGCTGTATGCCGGACAAGCGTGCTAGCGAACAGCTAAGGCTACTTACTCTCCTCGGCTGGCTGCTCCAAACGGAAACGGAAACAAAAAGAAGCCTTTTAACGCGCGTCGATGCGCTATGGTCAACTGTGTGGTTGGTGTTGGTGTGGTGGCGTGTGTGGGGTGTGGGGTGTGGGGTGTGGGGAGCAGAAGCAATAAATGATGGCCAGCACATTCGCTATCGGCATACTCAATATTGAAGCTGCCATTACATATTCTCGAAAATTTTTCTATCTAAACGAGCCACTGGCGTCGCGTTCGTACTCTTTGTTGGGTGACTATATCAAATTCATATTGCGTGAAAAATATGTTGAAAGTCAATCTATTTTGTGTTGATTTTGTAATCTTGAGAATCGAAAGGAATCTCGTGTAACCGTGTGATTATAGTTTTTTTTTTCTTTTTTCAACATATATATATTTTTTTTTTTGATTGTGTTTTAAGTTGCATTTTAAGCCAGTAAGCAGTTAAGTTGGCTGTTTCCATTCAAATTAGTTCTGACACTGGCTGAGTTTAAAAGCAAGTCAAGGTGAATTAATTATTTTCAGTAAATTAGTTTTGCACGTAGAAATATGTAAAAAATTTTGGCATGACAAATAATAGGAGAGGTAAATCTTAAGCCGTTTTTATTGTATCATTTATATTATATACACATCAGTAGTACGATTCATTAACTTATTTTAACGATATTCGTATGGTTAACTCATCTTAACGAATATTATAATGATGCTGCTATTCAGCAGCAATTTTTTAACGATTTTCGCATTTGCCGAATCAGTTATTGTCGTTAGCTAATCGATTGCCGAAAACTAAACGACAACAAATAAAAGATAAATTTAAAATTCGGTGATTTGTTTTCTTGAAATTTAAAAAGAAACATTACATAATAACGTTTGAATATTTGGCTATAATTTATCACGAGGTGACGAAGAAGTATGCTTTGTTATTTGAATACAACGGCATTTCAGATGCTGTGTCGATTAACTCCAGACTTGGGTGAAGACCTAAGTTCTCAGCTTGACAGCCAAATAAGAGGTTCCAGAATAACAGGAAAATCGATTGAGAAACAAGTAGATCGTGTAATCTTTAAGCATGTTTGCAATTTTAAATTTTACTTTTTTATAGGTAGGTTCTAGCGGCGTTAAGGTTCTTTGCAACTGGTTGGTATCAACGACCCGTAGGTGAGCATTGGGAATATCCATGAGCCAGTAATTCGTAAGCCGTAGCATCCATCGGGTAACGAATCCAATCAATGATTCATTGTTTTGCCAGAAAGTGAGGTTTCTTATGACCCAAGTGGAACACCAAGCTGCTAAAAAATGTTTGCTTCAGCGTCATCTCCAACCACTATATCTATCATTCAATTAATATGCAGATGGTAAAAGGAAACCTTTATCAAGGATCCAAGTACAAAAACAGAAATATAGTTTAGTTTTAATATCATTTATAAAATCATTTATCTATGATTTTAATTACAAAAATTTAAATAGATATATGTAAGTCCTAAATTCGCTAGAGCACAACGCGAATTTTGAAAATGAAAACCAGGACATATTTGCAGGTTATTCCGGATATTCTTTGGAGTCGAATTGATCACTATTCTACCAAATCACTCAAAGGAGGGTCCGGAATTCTACTACAATGGAACAGTGCAATATATAAAAAGAATTATTTACGTTTTTAGTTTGAAATAAACTAATAAACGCGATATTTGGCACCAGGCATTCGTTTGTTTTTTCTCTATTCCTCTTTGTGCTTTTCGCTTATTTTGACATTTCGTTGGACCAAGATGCCACTCTTTATCACTTTACATAAATACAACGAGACAGCTGTTAAGTATCGTTAAGAATATGTTGTGAATCACACAATCGTTAGTGCATACGACAAATATTGTCGACAAAAATTGCGATTGTCGCACCGTTTAAAGTTAGTGAATCGCACTACAGATATCTTCCGGGTATAGGACCCAACTGAAATTGTGTTTGCAAAATAGTAAAATGAAAAAAGTAACAACAGTGTTCACGGCTTAATTAGACCAAGTAGTTAACGCGTTGTCTTAAGTAGTACGAGTAGAAGTTAACCGTGGAGGTCGTGAGGTTTGGCCAGCGAAATATCAGAGCATATATTAATGTGACTGCTCATATTTCGATTACTTTTAATTAAAAATCAGTGTTCTGAAGAAATACATACAAGTTTTTTATAAAGGCTTGTTACATCTTAATATATAAAAGTGGCAAGTCTCACTATGTTCGTTTTCGCTAATCTCAGAAGTCACCCGATTTCAATCAAATTCTTTTTTTTCTAAGCGGTTTCATGTCATCAGACTTTAGGGCCTGTTGGATGGTGCCATTGTCTAGATCAAGTTTATTACTGAGCGAATTTTTTTTTTATTATATTGGTCGTACACCAACTTTTATAGTTCTAACTAATTTTTGTGATGTGAGAATACATATATTGGCATCTGACTTTTGTATCCAAACTTTGCTAGCAGCATGCTTATAATATGTTTATATACTTATACATATTTATATATACATTGTACCATTTTACCCATTTTTATCTACACTCTAAAGATAGAAGCCAAAATATGTTTTACTCTGCTATAGTTATCCATTCCCTTCGAATCTGAAACCAGAGGCGGTTTTTTTTTCTATCACAATAAACAATATTTTGAATCCTCCGTTAAGTTTGATATCGAATGAGTTATCAAAATAATACCTACGATGAATGTGACCTGCCTATTTAGTTCACATGTGTCAAATGCAGGAAATCGCCGACAACAGCTATCCGAGAGAAAATGCAATCTACATCAATTAAAGAAAGCCATTAATATAAAAAAAAATTAGCTATAATTTATAGCGGTTCTAGCGTAAAAGTATTCAATTTTAAAATACATTTTTTTCATATATCTCTATAGAGCACCAGTCTTATGGATTTTCATTGTTAACTTTGAAGTACTGAAATTTCACGGTTTAGCTTTTTTAAAACGAGAACTTTTAACACATCTGAACCATCAGTTGCATGGAAGTTATGAAATATAGTTACCACGTTTTGATTTTGATATCTGTCCGGCATTACTAGTAAACTGAAGATTTCATAAGATCACAAACCAACTACACCCCGTCAATTTTATGCCGTTGCAATTTGATTATAAAAGAAATTATTAAACGAAAGTCTGGTTGCTCTGTCAGATTATTTTTACAAGGCGTCAGCCAAATTAAATACATACTTTTGTAGTATTTATTCGCAAACAGCTAAAATCATGTTTACCATACAATGACAATTACTCATTTTCATGAAAAATACTTCGCATAAACCAACTGCGTTCACATGTGTTATTCCTAACTTATCTTGACAGCTGTTTAGCCACAGGGTAGCTTAATTTCTTGGTAAAATCAGACACAGAAAGATTGTATACATTTTAAATATATTTAATATTAATAATGATAATATATTTTTTCTAATTTACGGTAGAAAGCTTCTAGAGGCAGCTAAAATTGGAAGAACAATTGAGTGTGATGGTAATATTTCAAAATGCATCGACCAGTTTGGTTATGGGAGAACATATTTTTCGCATATTAGGTACACAATTTATACAATGAATTGTTCTTGATTTGGGTCTCATAATTCATCGTATTTTTCTTATAAATAAACAACGAGCCGTAAATGAAGATAATGTATCCGGGCGCTAATTATAATAAAGATCCCAAATATCTTGCTCAATGTTAACTTAATGTACAATGAGCTTCAAAAAGTGCCATCGCAAGTGATTTTACATTTGTATCCTTCAACAGATATTAAGTTTTGGAATGAATCAAACCATCATAAAAAAGAAATACTTATTGACGATAATAAATTAAATTTAATGAAAATATAATTTGCAAAATAATCAAAAACAAAAAAAAAATACTTATTACATCACTTTCTTTATCAATGCTACATGAGTCTAAAATTTTGTGTTCAATATTATTACGGCTTAGTTTCAAGCAAATTAAAGTTGCATCTATTCCATTTTGATCTTCTATTTTTCCAGCAGCACGAAAAGTTGATGTCTATTGGAACCATTTTCTATCATACTTATTCAAGGTTGATTTGGAGACGAACCGGCTATTATGGGAAGCTTTTTCATGGCGGAAATGCAATTGGAGATTTTCCATTGTCATCCAAAGAGTGATCACTATAAGAAAACACATTTTATGAGGTTTCTTTTTCTTTTTATGTACAAAAAGAAAGGAGGATTTTAACATGAATATTCAGTGGGATAGCACACACGAAAAATATTTTACTTACTCCTAAATAGTTATGATTGCATAGACATATGAATTTTGAAAATATTTTGACTAAATTGGATTCCTTTTTTTTCTAAATAATATTCCATGTTTGTGTTTTCTGGGCACTTTCACAGGATTATGTGTTCTTTTTTCCAAAATATTAACCTCTGGCAAAGCAAAAGTGTAAGCTTTCTACCAATATTTTTTTAGCTATTTTATAGGACGCTAGGTAGTCTACTTCAATATTATAATAAAGGAGGGCAACATTTCTTCGTGTAATTTTATTGAAATTTTTTCTGAGTGCTTATATAAATCATATACATTGCATCGCCAAACTTCAGGCTCATAACTTTTTTCCATAACCGAGATTTAAATACCCATCCGGTAAATTTGAGTTCTGGTAATCTATAAAATTCCTCGCATGGCAGAGCGTTTTTGCAAATGCAAAAAGCTGGCATGAGTTCTGGATCAAAACTTATCTGTATTTTATAACAAATAACATATTATTCCTGGAGTTTTGACTGTTCCTTCCGAAGTTTGAACCTCTCATACTAATTTTGAATTTTTTTATTAATTTACAAATAGCGTTTTTAGTTTTCTTTAAAGTGCCACATTTGATAAAAAACGGCAAAATTCACTTTTAATATCGTAACACTTTAAATAAACTGCACATAACACCTATTTTTTTTTAATCTTTCAAATCAGTGTGATAGTTGTAATAGATTTTGAGATACGATGATTTGGCTCTGTTTTTTACGGAGTATTTAAATATCCCTTCATTGTTAATATGACTAACCGCACCCAATATAACTTTAGTTTTCCACCTCCTTTTCAGACGAATTTCATTTGACATTATTTTTAACCAACAGCTATGCCTAGACTCACAAAATTAATTCGATCTTCTTGTTTGGCCACCCACTAACTTCACAGTACATTTCACAACGGCACGATATTTGTTAGTACAAATAGAAAAAGCTGATATTCGCTCCGCAAATATTCATGTTACCACTAAATCTAACGGCCGCGTGTAAAATGAAATATTATTAAGCATAAAATAAACTTCAACAAAAAAAAAAAAACAAATATGTTACAGTGAAAAACTAATAACAATTCAAAGTGCAATCTTGCAATCTCAGTAGAGAGTGGTGAAAAACTCAAAAAGCGTTGTAACGATGTTGTTGCTTAACTGCAGTGAATGACGACAAGCATAGAAAAAACATTGATTTTCGAGCGGCAGTAATTTTCACAGTCAAGTAACTCTTTGCAGTTCGTTTGAGCCATTGCAGTAGATCCTCCCCAACCATTTCACTTCGTTCAACATTCTTGTTGCTGCCCCACGACTGAATGATTTCACTGACGGCACGCCGAGACAGAAGCAAACAAAAGCCCATCTGCAGGGGTAAATAGCTGGGCGACTGGGTGCAGAAAAAAAAAAACGCAAAAACTTAAAAGTCCAAGAAACTCTTTTGTGCATATAAAAAATACCTACCGGCAAGTGCACTCAACGATGTTTGTCACTAAACTTTACTTATATTGGTGCTGCGCTCGTCGTTGATTGAAGTCGAATGTTGAAAGTAGTGGCGGTGGTGGCGGCGGTGGGTCAGTTAAGAGGAGCAATAAACGAAGTACGTAAAGTGCATTTTCGCTCTGTTAACTGCACTGTGACTTTCAGGCTACTTCAAAATACTTTATATTTATACCCTACACACAAAAAAGGGGGAAAAAAGGAAACCAAAAGAATTACCACATTCTGCTACCTAACAACAGCAAGTGGAGAACATCACCACTGACAATTGGCAGCACATATTTCGCTCTTATTTTATTTGCATTTGACTGCACTGCCAAGTTTGCTATGCTTGTCTGTTTGTGTAAGGGTATATGTAAGTGTAAGGGTATTGCTTCCTCACAAAGTCACAGAGTTGAGGAAGTAAATGTTAGGGGAAATCGCTGGCTGCTTTCAAATAAACGGCAGAAGTTTGTAATTGGCGCTAGCGGTAACTGGGGCATGCGACCTGTTTCGAGTCTAATGAAATTGGGCTGCGTCTAATTGCGAAACAAGGTGTAGTTTAATTGCTTTGGCACTACTAAAGTTGGCCTCGAACAGTCATATTTGTTTTTGTACGTACAAAAAGCGAAGACCTCATATGAAACTATCAAAAACACTTACTCAAAATTTGATCGATTCATAACTCTATGAGATACGAGTTTATAGCATAATAACTAGTTGATGTCCGCGACTTCGCTTGAATTGCTTACTATGTTTCCATACCCTTACAGGAGATTTAAAGCTAACATGAAGAAACCCCAATTAATTTAAAAAATAATGTACAGGGTGATAACTTTCAAAATAAATAATAGGTTGCATAAAATTGTTAAATTTTTTTTAATTCAACCCTTTGCAACGTGTCTAAGGTAAAGTTAATCGGTTGACAAATGGCGAAGTTATTCAATCTTTACATATCGGAGGAACATATGGCACATCCTGTATGTTTTGTGTTTTGTAACTGAATATACAAAAACACTAATTATATTTCCCAAATAAAGAGTTATTACGTGCAAAAGTACTGTTTATTTCAAATGATACCATGCGAGGCTTATTTAAAATTTGGCTCCACATGAATTTTTACTCTTGCTGACTTGCTTATTTTTATTTTTTAATTTTTTCATTATAAAAATCTGGAAGACATTATAAACTTCTCACACATTATTAAGTATATTAAAAGGTATACAAGGTTTATGAGAAATTGTCTTACCTTTCATTTGCTACATTCTAAATTAAAACTCTCCAACTGGTTCGTGAGATTTTTTAGCTAAATATCCGCAAATTCTAACTATAACGCAAATGTATCGATAGGTTAGGTATTAAAAGATGCAACCGCACTTAGACTAACAAAGTCTGTTGTGATACCGCTGGTGTTAGACTAACAAGTCCGTTGTGATCCTTCATTCCTTCTCTTCGCAGGCGATTTCCATTACTTCTAACCCTTCCCTTCTTATACTTCTATGACCGTGGCGCCATTTTCTACTTCTTCTGGCTCGGAGGCTAGAAGTTTGTTCCCCTGCAGCGTTTCCCATCAAATGTGGACCGGCGTCCCTCTCAGTACCTGGCATGGTATCAGACACACTCGTTTGGAGGTCCACAGGCTCACTCGTGGTGTTTTTCATAGACCTCGCGCCATTTTTCACCGATGACGACTCGGGGTACCAGATCCTCCTGTTGTATTTTTTCGTTTGTCCGCCGATGCGTCGGTGCCACTGGATTTTCAGGACCGCTCCAGGCGTGTCCCGACAGATGCGAGTCTTGCTCCGTCTTCTCGTGGATTATTACAGTGACGGAATAGAAGCCGTAGCTACTTACTCCACCACCATCCACGAGAACTGGAAGGGATGCATCGTTGATAACGAACCCAATATAATGCTGATTCTCCTTGATCTCGCCAACTCGGAATATCTTGCAGTCACTGGTTGATACCCCATCGCCGCCAAGTCGGATAATATAGATTATCTCTTTCGATTTTGACGGCTCGGCTGGAACCCAGGCCAAGGTTGTCGGACTGGAATTTCATCTGGTAATGGCAGCTAAGTCTGTCCGCAATCCCACCGTGGAGATGGCTTTCTTGTAGAGTTGGATCGAGCCCTGGGCTGCGCACGATATTAGTTTGACCTATCCTTGATGCCACCTAGCGTTGCGAACGATTCGCGCAGGGCTGTATAGACCTTTTAGCATGGACTTCCAATTATTCGTGCTTATGAAACCGTCTAGATGGCATTTAGCCACCACAACCAGCGCTAGGTGATCCATGGCTACTACGCTAAACGGCGAATCGCTGCAGATGGCCCTCAACTGACGGTTAGAAGATGCAGAAGTCCTATGCCTCTTGGATACACTCGCGTACCTTCCTGAGATCTCGGTTTTTCCGCAGATTACAGTTAGGGGGGTCAGGATTTGTTTTCTTGTTTGTTACTAGTGGCAAAGACTCCCACAGCGCTCGAAAGCCTTTTTGGCCCTCTATCATACGGGCTAACCAACAGCCTTTGTATGGCCTTGGAGGCAGCCCTTCTCTCTCGCTCATCTTTAATGTAGGACAAAATGAATTTTGAGCAGCTGGGGCGCTGACCGAGGTCATTGGCCTCAGCTACTTTGGTGGGTGCATTTCCTGCAGAAGCAGTCAGTCGCTTTTCCGTAAAAGAATTTAGCGTTTGCCTCCTGAAGGGTGGATATACCCGAAGTGATCTTTGAGAGACCTGCCGTCCACAATTTGTCCACTAGGAGAGACTTTCCCTCTGGGATTTTGCTCTGCCGGCTTTCCTAGAAAATGGCTGCCCTAAAAGATGGCTTTCCCACTAGGTGCTTAGCCAGTCCTTGAGTCACTGCGGATGATCGAATCAGATGATCGAATCAGCAGTCGAAAAACGAACCAAATGGGCACGGTGATGCATGGCACCCTGGATTAGGTAAGATAGATATCCTCCTAGTCTAGATCCATAGTGATCGGTTGAAGCAGGGTCACCTCTTGGCGAATGCGATTTATCATCGCACACTACGGTCTTGATGTGGGAGTGGCTAGGCAAACGGGATCATGTGTGTGCCATGTTTACTTCATTTACCTACGCCAAAATGCTCAACGCCCAAAAATGTATACATAAAAACACATTATATTTTTTTTCGGAATCAGCGAGTTGTGGAGGGGTATTATGAACCTTTTGAAAATGTTGGCCAAAATATTGCATTCAACAAATATTGTACAATTATTTACCGCTATCTCACAGGGGGAAGAAGAAGTATTTTCGCCGAAAATAAAGATCGCTGTAGCCATATAACGCTATGCGAATATTTGAAATCCATTTACTTCTACTTATTCTAAAGTTTCCTAAAATAAAAATACAAAATAATATTTATGTATTCACCAATGTGTATACTTATTCAAACGAACCCACTCAATAGTATGTGTGTGGTGAACTAAAAATGTAACCCTTCGCAAGCAGCGTAATTACATAAATTTAAACGAATTAAAATGAAAACAAATTAGGATTTATTAAAATATTACGCTTCAGTGGTGCATCAATTATTAAGAGTTAGTAAATCATTAGAACACGACAAAAAATGCACAGAAAAAAAAAACAAACCAGAAACGAGTGAGGATTTTAATTAAGTGCATTAACGCTTGAGTGCATTGTGCCAGCGGCGTACAATTATCGAAGCATGGGGGTATGTTAAATAACTACAAACGCAAACATGTCTTTCAACATAAGCACATACAAACACACACACATACATAGGCATGGCTATTTGTACTAGTAGGTATAAACTACTAGGTATTTATGTAGCCACTTTGTAAATATGGAGTGCAAGGGAATCAAGCGGCTAGAGAATTGCATGACAGGTGGACGGATGTAGACAGCGTCTGCTATAAAACTCTCGCCGCCGATGATAACAAACTGAGACATACATGTATGTTGTATGTGTGTGTGTAAATGATATTTCATGTAAGGCACACACACACGCACACACAGCCTGATATGTGTACATAGGTAGATACATATTTCTAGTGTGTAGGCTTGGAAGCGCTAAGAAAATCGAGGTGAAGTGTTACAAGCACGGATAGTTAGCTGTTGAGTACGTACGCCTATTCTGCATTGCTGACAGCTTAACGGTACCAAAAATTGAATACAGTCACATTGAGTGTTGGTGGAGTTGAGTAGCTTTGCTTTCGTTTGAAGAGCACTTAATGCCTCTATGGAGGCTCATCTGTGTTTGGCGCGCCAACGAAGCGTGGAAAAATTGCTGAGATGGTTGGCTAGAGGGGGTGGAGGAAAAAAATCAGTGGCGCTTCTAATGCATGCTAGGGTTGATGGCATCATCACGAATGTTTGAATTGTATGTACTGAAAAAAAAGAGGGTGATTCTTTTGGAGGTAATTTTTTAACTTAGCTATTCTTTGACAAATGAGCCCGATATTTGGAAATTATTCAGCTTATTACAGCAACAAGCATTGCGAAAGCATTCTATTTTTATAATTGAAGATACTTATGGTAAATTGGGATGATTCTATATGCAAAGTAGTTTAAAAGCTTAAAAGTTTCTTGAACAATTGAATATTTATTCCTGAGTACTCATTAAATTTTAAGTAACGGTACAGAAAGTGAAGAGACTGTTTTAAAAATTAGTATTGCAATACACTTTCGAAATTTAATTAGTTTCTACAATTAAAGCATCAACAATGTAGAGAACGAATATGATCGAAAAACTCCGCAAAAAATGTTGCACATTTGAACGAATAGCTCCAATTTCAGTTACAAAAAGTTGGCGAAACTCAGTGGACATTATGGCATTGCACGAAAAACGGTTTTGGATCACCAGACGTCCAGTTGGAGAAGAAAGTAATAGCCATAATTAGGAAGAACCACTCCATGTTGCCAAAAGATGTCGCCAAAAGAGCTAAAACTGCACATGTTCAAGTCACTCGAATTAAGTCGAGAAATGGTGTAAAAACTTATAAAAAGAGAAAAGTTCAAACTAAGCAAGCCATTTGTGAAAGTGGGCATAAATCCACGCCTTTCTGCTCTATGTGCACCATCAACGCTGAAATTTACATGAAAAAGTGTCTTCAAAAGCGTCCCATTCTATGTCACCATAACGGTCCAACTATATTTGAACCGGATTTGGCTCCACCACATTAAGCTAATGTCACCCAAAGGTAGTTCGAAAATAACAATCTGCATAACGTAAGGAAAGACTTGAATCATCCTAATGTGCCAGATTTGCGACCAATTGAACGATACTGGGCTGTGATGAAGGACAGACTTTTGAAAGTTGGGAAATCAACCAAAACATTTACAGATATAAAAAGAATGCGGCGGATAGCATCATTAAGAGTGGACAAAACTGGTGTACAAAACTTTATGACGGGCCTCTCAAGAAAAATTCGCGCGTACGGATAGCAAAAAAATTAATTGAAATAATTTCTTTTCCTATTATGAAATCAAATATTAATTTTTATATTGTATACAAGAATAAAAGCAAAACCTATTGTATCAATGCACTTAAAGATCTTTTCGTAATTTTCAGAACTTTCTTTACGCGGTCTCTATAACGCCTCTATACCTCGGCTGAAACGGAAATTTGTTTGCGATATTTTATACATATAGGCACGATACTTGGCTAATTTTACAAGTAGCTACATTATTAGAATAGAAAAATCTAATTCTGATGTAGCTTCTATTTCAAAAGTCTTTTTAGTCACCGAACGCGCCCATAGATAGTCTGGAAATGGTCACGTGAAATCAAGTCCCGATATTGGTCCAATATGTTCCAGAACTATTCTCGAAATGATACCGAAATTGCCTCGAAATCATCTCGAAATAGCTAGCCTTGTGCTGAATTAGTGTGGAAATGATCCCAAACATCACTCCGATCACAAAAATGTCAATGCTTACAGATTTGATGCCTATGAACAAGTTTTTCTTATAAAAAGATTTAAATTTCAAATCTCCGATTCAACCCACCACTATCCCTCTATCTATCATTTTTTCCATCATTTCAGTTGAATTTTCTCAAAGCTATCACTTTCAGAAAAACGTAAAAAACAATGGTAGAAGGAAGGGAGTTGGTGGGAGAAAGTGTAGATATGAAACATTTATCATTTTATAAGAAAAAGCATTTTCTTTGCTGCCTGAGGGCAAATACACAAAAAACTCAAACGTGCTTGCCTATAGGGGGGTTTTAATACAATTGATCTGAACGATGTCCCCTTTCAGAAAAATTCCGCATGTTACGTATGTGTTTTTTTTAAAGAAAGATAAGAAGTGTCACTCAATAGACGCAAACTAAAAAAAAATTGTCTTACGTCAACATATTTGCATAAATCATAATTCACAAAACTCCACAACTTCCTTTGGCACAGCGATAACTTCGCTGAAATAGCAGTTTAAAACTTCAACAGCTTTGATTATTGTTATTTTTTTTATACCTTCCAATTAAAAAAAAAACTACAAATGTGGAAATATTTCATGACTTAATTTATTTTCTATTTGTTAAAATTATTATTATTATTATTTGTATAATGAATGTTTAAAAATGAATCACCCCATAAATGTACATTTATAATTTCAGTCACACAAACACGCCACTTGACTTAGAGGTATATTTGTATATATGTATATATATATATAATAGATATGTGCACATATCCACAAAGACTCTTTAGCAATAACTTCCTTAGTAAAACGCAAGTAGAGCAAAGCGCGGTTTAACCAATACTCTAAAAGAAAGAGTGAAGAGCGGAGAGTACCTCTTAGCCGCCTCTTTTTTTATACATAGCATGTTGCTGAGGTAAAAGCGTTGTAAAATGGAATAAAAACGCTTAAAAATAAACACATGAATGCGAATGCCTAGACGTAAATTATATTATATTTTTTTGCATGTAATACTTAGATCCATCACAACAGTCAGACACACGCATACTACATACATAAATATTTTATTAGAGATGGACCAAAACCAAAATGATAGGCCTACATATTTGTTCTATATTCAAAATACCGGGAGTGCCACAAAATCCCCAAAAAAAAAATCCCCAAACACAAAATCCCCAGCTGAAAAAAAATCCCCAAACACATAATCCCCAAAATCAAAATCCCCAAAATTAAAATCCCCTAACACGAAATCCCCACCTTTTTTTTGAGGCAGTGTCACAAAATCCCCAAACACAAAATCCCCATTTTTTTATTTTTGAACTGAAGAGTAGCTCGACAGACAGAGATTTTAAAAAATTGTGTGCTTGGTTTAAAAACCAGTACATTAGTGAAAATATGAAGGCGGGTGCTATAATATATATAATCCACATTTTTGGTGCGTTTCGGATTCTTTTAAGGATAATTTTCCACGCACTCAAAATTCAATCGAAGCTTGGCACCGTAGGCTTAAAGTAATTGTAGGGAGAAAAAAATGTGGTGTATATGAAATCATAAAACATTTAAAAAAAGAAATGATTGAAGTTAAATCAACCATAGAAAAAATACACTCAGGGATCGGTGTGCGAAAAAACAAAAAGAATGTCGAGCGTGTAAAGAAAATTAAAAAAGTTGTTAAACGTCGTTTAGATTTAGATAAACTTATTTATTTAAAACCGATAGCACACAGTATTTCATTATGTAATTAGAATTTCCATGCATGGTTTATTTATGTAAATGTTTTGAATTTATTGCTTTTTTGTTTATTTACATCACTAAAGATTGGTCTACATATGTATGTATATAAATATATGTTTATGTTAATGTATATAAGCTATTCGAAAAATTGTGAAGTTTGTATTTATTTATGTTGTACAAATATGTTAAACTGATTGATATAACATGTATTGCATTTTCTTTAATTTACCTATTAAATATTCGTGAAACCATTAAACATAAAATATCTCTCGAACTTCAACTTTAGATATAATATTGAGTATAGAATTCCCCTTTTCTGTGTGAAATACATTGAAATTAGGTTTTAAATCGCCGCGATTTTAAACCTAATTTCAATGTATTTCACACAGAAAAAGGGGATTTTGATTTTGGGGATTCTGATTTTGGGGATTTTGATTTTGGGGATTTTGATTTTGGGGATTTTGATTTGGGGATTTTGATGTGGGGATTTTGATTTTGGGGATTATGTGGTACACCCCAAAATACCTTATACGAAATATGATGGCAATTTAGGTTAGGATAGGAAAGTTATCAAAAAATTATTTCTTTTAAAGATTTGTCTTAATTTAAATAACTTGCAATAAATTTTTTTTTTTGCATTTGACTTCAAAAGGTTTTAATGTTTATTATATAATAATACGAGTAAATTTAAAGTTTTTTTTCATGTTTGTCTAAGTTGTACTGTTTTCCATATAAAGGAATAGCAAAATTTACTATATGGCGGCAAACGCTGAACACCGTTAGCAAAAATAGTATCAAAAATCATTAAGAATGAAGCTTATTTTTTTATATTACTTAGGGGCCGTAACAGTTATAATTTTTATTTAAAAAATTATGATTTAATCTTAATTTCGAGATTTTTACTTTTTCGATTAAAAATTTTTCCGATTTTACTTAATCGTTAGTTTGAAATTTTTATTTTTTCTGCCAAAAAATAACCGTTATGATTGGATTTTTATTTTTAGATCAAGTTTGACCGTTGCTTTTTGTTTTTAGTTTCTACGATCAAAACCAATCGCTTTATTTGGATTTTTGATTTTTGGATGCTATTAGTTCGATATTTCTTAGTTTTTATTTTCTGATTAAAAATAATCGTTACTCTAGAATTTATAATTTCCCGATGACATTTAATCGATATTTTGTGATACTTTTTTCGATTATAAAACACATTATTAGGAACGCCGCCAAATTTTTCGGCGTTTATTATGATCGGCAAATTCTAAATACAAAAATAGACAATAGATCATTTTAATCTAAAAAACAAAAGTCCCAAAAATTGGTCAAATATGATTTCGAAAGTTTAAATACAAAAATAACGATTATTTTTGAACGACAAAATAGTTAATAATTACTTTTTATCGAATCATTATCGAAATCGAATAATTGTTACTCTTGTATTTAAAATTGTTCAATCATAATAAACGCGAATAAATTTATCGGCGACGTTTTATGATCGAAATAAAAATCTATTTCAAAATATCAATCAAATATGAGCGGAAAAATTTATATCTAAGAATAGCAACTACTTTTAATCGAAGAAAACGTTTTAAAATAACGCTCAAACTTAATCGAAAAAATAAAATCGGAGAATAACGATTATTTTTTATTGGAAAAATAAAAATCTTAAAATAACTATCAAACATGATCGAAAAAATTATTAAACAATAACGATACAAATTTATCGACGAAATTAAAAATCGCAGAATAACAATTATTTTTTATCAAATATATAAAAATCACAAAACAACAGTTTTACAATGATTTAAACCAAAAAATCTTCTAAACAAAAATAAGGTCAGATTTGTATAAGGATTAAAATGATATATTCGAATTTTGCTTGGGGCAAATATTCGATTGGAAAAAATTAAAGTAGCGATTATTTACTAGAACATTTTTTTTTTTTTTGAACTTTGTGATAAGAAGTTAAAACTTTTAAATTTGTCGAATATTTATAAATTTTTTAAAAACTTTGAAAAATCGGTTTAGATGATTTTTGTTTAAGAATTACCTATATCACTATAAAAAATATTTCAAAGTAAAATAAGGATGACAAACTGTTCAAATCTTGTCAATACATTTTGCTACTACACAGGTGCAATGCAACTTTGCTTATTTTCGCCAATGTTTGTTTGCTCTTCGCCATTAGATATTAAATTCCTCGACATTTCCTAATTCAGTATTCCTCGGAACTTATATCACTTATTTTTAAATCACGAAAAATGTGGAACCACATTCAAGCAATACGAATAGGATTTCAAAAATTTCCCACAACCCAGATCAACTCTAATGTACATACATTTTTATTTATAAACAGCTGCATTTTTTTTAATTTTCATTTACTTATGTCTATATTTTTATATCGGTACGTGTACACACATGTACATATACTATTTACACCTACACCCGAATTAGATATGGAAGAGATGCAAGGGATGCAGGCTAGGGTGGTGAAATGCAAATTTATAGCATTATCATTAATTTTAATGAACAGGAAATTAAAGATGTGGCCAAAGCAAGAAGCCGATGCCGGTTCCGTTCAAACTATGTGTATTATGTGCTTATTATAGATCACACAATTGCACCCACGTGACTAATGTTTCTATGTATGTGTGTGTAGGATTAGATATGGAACGTGTCAGCTAATGATAGGCCTACATGTGTCAACCGCTAATAACGTTAACGTATTAATTAGCGATGGGGAGAAGAGGGTGTACATATTCAGTTACGTCTACTATTTAGTTAAATTGGAACACCATAGCATTAGTATTCCTGCGCGTGCGTTTGGTAATTGATTTGAAAAACAAAAAAATGTTTACATCACAGCGCATGACAACGCAAGAAAACGCAAGAATGAAGTAGGTGTATTGTTCACTGTACAACAAATTTATAAGTATTATGTACAAACTTTTCCATTCGGATAATATCTTAACTACTTTTGATAAGTTTTGCGCTAGCAATCTCTGCAATGCTTGTGAAACAAATTTCCGTTATCCCTTGTCAAATTTAGTTTGGTCATAATCGCGTTTCGCTGTTCTGCCGTCTTCAGTGTCAATCTGTACTTTGTAGAAGCAAGATGTCAGAATTCGAAAGGCGTGTTGTCTTCGAACAATAAATTGACAAGGAATGGCAAAATCATTTCAATACACAGGGTATGGTAGGCTAAGCTTTAGCTATTTAATAGTCGTTATTTTTTGAGTGTGAAATTAGTTTTGATTGATACAATTTCATTTTTAATATAATATAACAAATTGTATTTATTTACAGGGTATATCAACAGTTCCTCCGCTATGGGAATGTTGAATAACTTTTGAAGGAAATAATGGATTGCAGAGAATAGTGTACGTTTTAAATTACCACTTTTATTGACCACCGTTAACTGTGCTCTTACTCCAGCATTTTCTATCAGTTCTGTTCAGTTCGGCGCAAATATTAGTATGTATTGAGATCGTCAGTGGTCTTCGGTTTGCTGGCGTGAACTTTACTTTTTAAATACCCCTACAAAAAGAAGACCGGGAATCAAATCGGGGGGATCTTGGTGGCCAGTTAATATCACCTCTTTTCGATATCACACGACTAGGAAATTTTTGTTTGCCAAAACCGCATTGTTTGAGTTGCTGTGTGAGATGGTGCCCCGTCTAGTAGAAACCACAAGTCGGTCAGATATTTTTCACGCAATCTCGGGCACAGGAAATGTGCCAACATCCACTGATACCGTATACAATGAACAGTTTCACCTTTATTCTCTTTGTATTCATAAAATGCTGCTTTATAAATCTCGTGAGGATTTTCTGTCGCCCAAATGGGAATAAGTTGTTTACTATTTATGTTTATCGTCGGTCACTACCATTTGGCCGATTGTTTCAGCGCATTCTTTTAGTATGCGGTGGCCCATGGTTAAAATAGCACTGACTTGAAATTTCAAACAAGTCTCCAGAGAGGTGAATCGGTTGACAAATGGCGAAGTTATTTAATGTTAAAATATCGAAGAAACAAATGGCGTACCTTTTACTTCAGCTCAATGTGCCTTAACTATGGCTTTCAAATCGTCAGAAAATGAGTTAATTGCTACTCGATTGTGCAATTTATTAAATTTTTAGGCTATCTGGGATAGTTTTTTGTCAGCACTTTATTCCCAAACTGTCATTGGGTGTAAATATAAAGACTAGTATAATAGAGATGACCGCTGTAAAATAAATAACAACTTCCTCGCCGAACCCTGTATGAACATCATCCTGTAATATGGCAACAAAACAAAAAAAAACCAACAAGAAAAAATAACAATTTTCAGCTGCAACTAGACCAAGCTCTTTTCACAAATTGGCGGCAAAGAGTAAATTTTTTTTTGTATTTCGATGATATATTTATAAAATTTCTGCCTATATATCATTTTTGGCAATTTAGCACAATTTAAATACATTTCTCACTGAAATATTGGAGGTTATTCCTTCTTCTTTTTCCCATTTTAATGCTTACCAAAGGTGATATTTGAGGCTTTGCTGCGGGGTTTATTTCACCATTCTTGAAAGGGGGCTCAGATTGTGGCCAACCCTCTCTGGAAATTTTTTACAGAATCAGCTACGTCAGATTTTGTTAACAAAAGTTGTGTATGTATGTGATCTCTTAATCGTGTGTATTATTTTTAATAGGTTCACGATGCGTTTCCTCTCAGTTATCTCCTACAGTGAAGCAGGTACGACGTCACCGCCAAGTTACTATCCCGAGCTCAATCATTCCTGAGTGAGATCAAATATGTAGTTATTTTTCTACATGGTATTCTTATGGCGCTGCTATAATAAGGCAGACGTAAATCGATGAAATACAGTAGCAGATAATTGAGAAGAGTTCACCACAATCCAAAGTGTAGCGCCGCCTAATTTTATCCTGGTCTAGTTTCAAACAACGGACAGCCTAAATAAATTTACTTCTAACAAGAGTCACTAAATAAGCCTTTATGTTAAGGAATTCGTTTTGTGACCACTTACCGTGGACTAATATAACAACCTATTTCGACTTTTAATAATAAAGCACTATCAGAGTGGTCGTACCTCGTTCGCCAATTACATGAATAAAGTCGTCAAATTTTGATTTATATACCAGAAACCATCGAGGCTGTGCACAGAATGTTACATAAAGACCATCACGTGTCATAAATTTTGGCTTAGGGTATTAACTCAACCTCCTACAACACAACATGAAAATTTGGCAAAAAAAAAATAGTTCGCGTCCGATACCGGAAAGTGGAACAATTGAAAAATCGAAGTGCAAAGAACTAATATATATCTATCTAAGTATAGATCGACCAAGCAACTGTCTCGGCTATGCTTGGCGATTAAAGTTACGTTCAGTTTTGGGCAAAAAAAACGAACTTTGGCAAAACATGTATGAATTCTTACTTACTTAAAAATTCTACACAATTTAAATTTTAATTTTTTTCAATAAAAAACGTATACAAATTTACTTATTTCTACATTAGTTTACGCAAATCATAACTAGCTTTGTAAATATACCATAGATCACTACTTCAAAAATTTTTCAGTAATGGCATAAAATGGTAGTTTAAGTTAAATAATGAGTTATACTTTTATAAAATATTACCAAAAATCAATTAATAAACATAACTGGCCAACAGTACTATGTATATTAAATTCTGTTGCTTATGATGCTCAAGCACCCAAGCTATGTTTCATGGTAATCAAATAACATTTTTAATTTAAACAATTTTCAATAGGTGACATTTTTCGTTTAAATATTTCAGTCTTTATTTGACACTATTTTTTTTTTTGCTTTGTTTATTATTTGAGACTTGAAAAAATATTCGGCTAAGTTATCACCTGACTAAAAAAATAAAAGTCCAGATTTTTCAGTCATTATTGGACTTTTTCCACTATTCTGACAATCTTCTTTTACAACATTGTTTTGGCCTGGACTTTAATTGCTTAGTTCAGAATTTTGCTTGTAGTTTCAATTTATAAGCTTTGGTCCTTGTTCACTCAGTTTTTTCACTACAAATTTCTTCAAGTTATCTAAAATTTTCTATTTCAAATTTCTTCTCCAGTAAAATTTTTATTGCAAATTTTTAATTACTAAATTAATATATACCATCAAAGATTTATTCGGCGCGCATTACTTTAGTAAAATATTCTAAATAGAAGTCGTATTTACAAATTGATTTAGCTAATTTAGTGGAATACACTTAGGTATTTTAAATGTGGGAAACGAAGGCCGCATAAGAAAACCTGCACATAAGTTCAGCTATTTCATGTAAAAAATGCAATATGCGATATTAAGCACAACAAAAAAATGTATATCTTCACCTTAATACTTATTATGCTATTCAAAACTGAGCATAAATAAAATACATAAAGTTTGATCCGCATTTTAATGGAAAAACATAAAATATACTACAATAAATACATGAATTATGTTACACACTGAAAAGAGTAATACCGGCATTTAGAAAAGCAAAATTTGATACAGCGAAAAGCTGCATAAATTCAAACCAGCATAAAAAATTGCATTAAAAAATCGAAGGGTATATGACATTTTTCTTTAGATGTAAACAGGTTACTTATACGCCTTGGCTACCGGATGTCGTATAAAACAAATATTCACGGAATTATGATCTGAAGCTAAGCAAATAACACAAACTAAGTAAAAATAAATTCATGTATTTTCTTCTACAATATTACAACAAATATCTTTTAAACATACTATTAAGTTATCTAACGCAGTCGTTCGACGAGGCGTATGAGTAACTTTTTGTCATGTTATAAAAAATAGCATACTTTCCAAAAACTAGACCAGTGCCTATAAGCATTTGTTGTTATGGTTTCCATTTCATAAATTTTTAATGAAATACGTTAAGTTAATTTTCAAAAAATTGCAATACAATTTTTTACCAGAACTTTACTTAAAATTTAAAGAAACTCGCCAGCAAAATTATTAGCACCAATGAACTCAGCATGCTCTTTTGTTCAATAGAAAGTGGCCACTTTTTATTCGTTATTTATTTTTCTTCTTTAAAGCCTGTAGAAACAATATCTTGTAATTAGGTCGAAAATCCCAATGTAAATTTCATAGAAAACCTATGCGGATCTACAACAAAGTTCTACTTAGTTGAAAACTACAAAACGAAAAGTTTTTCTTAAAATTTCAATAGAACATATAATAATTTGCAATGCTTATGATAATTAAAGTGAATATTGAAAAAAATGCTGGAAATTTCTACCTATTGGAACGAATTGCCGTCATCTCTTATCAAGTTTGGTTTGGAGTTGAGCCGGTAGCGGCGTTATGCCATCTTCAGTGTCATTTCTCGTTCTGATATTTTATTCTCTTTATAATTCTAAAATTAATTTATGCAGATTTAGTCTAAAATGGACTGATTTACTAAAAATACTTAAGCGATCTTCGAACTAATTGTTTGTTTTCTCCTCTCCCAACAAGACATTAAAATTACCCTCTTTTTCAATGAATTAAAATTCTTCGTAAAAATATTGCTAATGAGGCTTAAATTCCAAAGTTCAGTTATTTTCGAAATGATCGCATGAAAAAAATTTAAAACATATTTTGTTCGTAACTATTTATAATCAGAGGATGTAAAGAATATAGTTTTTCGCTATATTGCTATATTTAGGTGGAATTATACTGCTCTCAAAATGTGAGCATTGAACTGAACTCGACATTTAAATTTTCCGACTAAAATGCTCAATTGCTAAACAAAATATTCCCCTAACTTTTACCCTTGCACATCATACCGTCCTCCAGAAATTCAATAACTAAAAAATGTAAATGTCATTAATTTAGAAAACAGCAACAAAAATATATCACAAATACCACAACGAATTTTATACTATTATAAAATATTACTCAAATAATCGAAAAGTGGCACAAAAATGGAAAAAACCCAAAACCCAAAAAAAAAACGGAGATAAAAGCAAAACGCGACACTAAATCAAAACCAAAGAAAATTTATGTAAGGTATAGAACAACGTTTTCGAATAATTTATGCACTCGCCGCATGCAAAGTGTGACCTTTTTACAACACCCCAACACAGACCAGACAATAGCAACAAAATTCTGGAACATAGAAAGTAAAAGCAACAAAGGTAGCAAAACTCGAAGGAAAACTAGCGTGCATAATCTTATATAAAAAAAGTATATAAATATGTGCGTGTGTGGGTGTGTGTGTGACCAAAGTATAGACAGTGCCCGGAGTAGCTTGTTTGCCATAAGCTTACAAAAAGTATGTTGACGTTGCAGCAGCGAAATAAAAACAATAAAAACGAAACAAAAACGAAAAACAGGTGAACGTCTACGCCTTAAAAGCAAAAAAAAAATGAAAAAACAAAAAAAATATAGCAGCAACGTTGGGACGGTCAACGAGTAGAACATGTCAACCGACGGCAGAAGGAAATGGAAGGGAAAAATAAGCCGTTTTAAGGTTGCGTTCGTTGCCGTGCCAGTCAACCGCAATGACGTCGTTGTATCCGGAGGTGGCGATTTGACGGTGCTGGCCAGAACCTGGGACGAATGGCACAACACCGGAACCGCAGTATTATGTGACAAAAAGTGTAAGAAAAGTAAAATGCCTAGTGGAGTTTTTTTTTAAACCCACGCATATGGCTGAGATGAAAAACACAAGAAGGGCAAAGATATGAGGTAAGAGACAGAGTGGCCCTTGTCAAACAAATGTTTAATAAAAAAGAAATTATTTAATAAAAAAAACTTGAACTAACGCAAAAGCGTACTTTGGGCAAACCAGCACAATTTTTTGAGAAATAAAAGATGTTTGCTAAGGCAGAGATTCTACGCATCTTCTAGAAATTTAATTATTTATTTTTGCTAAAGACAATTTTGTGTTTCTGCCACGTTAGCTGATATAAATCAATTATCACCTAGTAAAAAGTTTGCAGCCATCCTTAACCTTAAAACGAGTATTTTTTAACGTGATTCGTATGATTGTATGAATTTAATCATTAATATCAGTTAACTGCTCAAGATACAACTTTTCAAGCGGAATAGCGGCGTAGATGGATTTAAAAATAATAAAAAACTTATAACTTTGCAAATTCAGAATAGTTTCTAAGCATAAATTTAACAACCAATATTGTTAGGAATGAAAAAAAATAAGTCTTAATTAAGTACAGACCTTTTACGATCATTTATTTTGAAAAAATCTCGTTAAAACAAACTTTATCTCGACAGTGAGTCCCAAATTCTACCACCTGTATTTCTAGAAGAGAACTCTAAAGAAATAAAAATTAATCAAATCATCCCTTGACAAATTTGGAAAATCATTTCAATATTAATCATCTTTTCACCCTTTTGGAAAAACAGAAGAATAAAAAGAAAAAGTTAATAGGAGTCTAAATTTGACTGACACGACAAATAAACTACAAATGCAGCTAGTAAAATACTTATAATTTTTTAAAAATTAATTTTCCTAAAATAAAACAGAAATAACTTACATACTTTGGTTTCAACTTACCATACCCATTTTCCACAAATGGTGTTTTGTATTTTCCTCCCTACTCAAATTATTCGTCACAATTTAAACGAATCCGCTGCACGATTTAGTAAAATATCGAATTTTTTTTCCCCCTTTACCGTTATATGATTGTCGTGATTTTCTACCAATTCATATGATTCCCAAAATCTTCTTACGAGCAGTAATGTGAAGTGTGCGCCACTTTTTCTAGAGTTGGATGATTTGACAGTTTTAAAGGTATACGGTATCGCTCTAAAGTGGGCTCTACCACTTCTATTTTCCAAAATTTATACCTTTCGTATTTTGCTCAATAATAACATTCTTCATGTTTTTTAAGGTTCTGTTTTCGAGTAATTTCGAAATTATTCAGTCAAAATCCAAGGCACGTAAACAAAAACAGTTCAATATTCCATTGCTACTGAAAAAACTCTTAGTTCGTAATAGTTATTAAAATAACTTTATAAATATGTTTGCCGATTACTATCGAAAGCCTAACTCTACAAAGTTATTGAAATGCCAAGCATTGCCACCGTGCTTGCCTTAATTTAAACAAATCAGAGCTACGTATTTTTTTAAGTTTTTATAGAGTTTAGTGAGATTTTGTTGGTTTAACTGCAGCCCCACCTATTGGATACAAACAATTATCGGCTAAATCCAAGTTTCAAGCTTTTTTCAAATGTTGAAAAAAATCAACAACCTGTACACACGACATTAAATATTTTGTATTATAATTTTTTTTTAATGTGCGAATGCAGTTAAATAACCAATTTAATTTTACTATGTAAAAATGCAATTTAAAATAATTACAAACTACCGTGGATTTTTGAAATTTCTTTTTTTTTACTCCGGGAATTTCCATATAAAATAAAAATCTGAGCATGAGTTAGAAGAACGAATTGGCGGAAGGGTATCAGCAAAAGAAGCATCAACGGGCAGTTTCCAGCTTCTGATACACAACTTTTAAGTTGTGTAAATTTCGTCCTACCGTTTTTATTGCAAAATGGACCATATTTTTATTTAAAAAAATGTAGTCGAAATCAAGTAAAGAAAAATTATTAGCCAAAACTTGTCAATATGTGCTATAGTATATGCTGTATTTATTTTGGACTACATCTGAAAAAAACAAAAAAATGGAGAAAAAAGTAAAAACCGGGGACCGAAAGTAATCGTTATTTTGATTTCTTCGGACCAAAAAATGATTAGCAAGAAGTCGTTCAAAATAAAACTCGAATAATTCGCTATAATCCTTATGTTATATGTTAAATAAATCTGACATTATTTTTATTTAGAAAATTGTTCATTTTAAATCTTTGCATAGTTATATTATAACATCAAAAAAAAAAATCGTTATTCTTAGAATGCAATTTTTTCGATTATATTTGATTGGTATTTAGTGATTTTAATATTTTCGATTAGAAATAATCACAGTATATACAATCGTAATTAATGAAAACGAAGGAAAACAATAAGACAAAATATCGATAAAATAGATATCATCGAAAAATTTTAAATCTAAGAATAACGCTTAGTTTTCACAAAAAAAATAATAACAAAAAATATCCATCAAATATGATCACAAAATACAAATTAAAAAATTACGATCAAATTTCATCAAAAAAATTTAAGTAAAAAAATTATGATCAAACTTCAAAAATAAAATGTCAAGAATATTGATAATCGTGGTTTTATTTATTTTTTTAAATATAATCGTTGTGGTCTCTGGAAAAAATACCAAAGAAAATTGTCATCATTAAAACAATAATAACTTATTCATTTTCGTGGTTAAGATCTTAAACTAACTGGGGAAAAAAATAATGTAGGTTTGTGGTAATCTATTTTACGAAATTGTTGCCTAGATTGTTGCCAAGTTCGCTATCTTGGAACTTTTGGTTTATAGTTCACGTAGTTTTATCTCAGATGACTGGTAGCCTTGGCTGTCTATAAGCTGCCTTATAGGGCCTTTGATGATAAAAAAAAGCTTATTTAGAACAATTACCGCAACAGGCTAGTTTCTGTTTCAAAAAGTGCATAACTCAAAACTTTTTGCACAGCTTGATTTCAAAAAGCTTACCTATTCACGTAAACGTCAATGCCCTACACGCTTCTAAAGTAACTAAAATACGCAAAAGTAAATAGACGATAGTCAGCCAACTTAGCCATAAATATGATACGCACTTAGTTAACAAAAGCAACTTAAAAGGGCACCTTTATAACACAACAAAAAAAATATCGTATACCAATCAAAAAGTGTTAAACACCAGTCCACGGTGCTGGGATTGGGAAGAAAGTATTTATAAATGTTTCCAAAGGAAACAAAAAACTTCGTTACAAAGTAATTTTCTAGTTGCCTTGACTGCTGCTGGTCGACAGTCAACACTAACAAATTTCCAGCAGCCCACTGATTGGCAGGCACTGCTAGGCGGCGAAAACCACTTTCTTATTTGCCTTCGGTGTGCACATACATATGCATGCGTACATAAGAATTTTTACATACATACATATACATATATGTATATAAATGTACAAGTATGAGTGAGTGTGGTTGCTTTTTGGTAGCAGAAACTTTGGCAATTATGCAAATTGAAAATTTAACACCTCAAATGGGCAAATACAAACATGCCTAAATACACACACACACATACACATAGTATTTTGGTAACTTATCGACAAACATTTACATGTTCGCTAACAACACATGTACATATGTAACATACATCCAATAAATTCATATGTATGGACGTAGATTGTTTCTAGGTTACGTATACGCCGTGCTTTCGCCAACATCTTACTTGGATTACGTATACGCTTTTTCAGCACTGCTCTAGTAGTAGTCGAGGTGACTTGCTTATTGAGACACCTGTAAATTGTTAATTTGAGCTACCACTGCTTGCTGGTTATTCCCATTGGCGATGTACTTTGGGTATGTATATGCTATATACAGTGAAACCTCTTTTAACAAACACTTCTATTAAAAGGGCATCTCCCTTGGGTAAACATTTTTCCCCGTACCAAGTTTAAAGTATAAATTTCGGACCAAATTTCTTTCTTTAACCCTCATCTCCTCCTAAAAAAATTGGCGACTTTTTCTCTTGTGTTTTTTTGGTGGCCATAACATAATTTTGTAATATATTTTAAACAAACATTATAGTTTCTATATTTTGATTTCTCACTGTAACTTATGTGGCATCTAGCTTTTGCTTGAAAACCCAGTACTATGATTTTACATCTCGTTTCGAATGATGATGAGGCCCAGGAAACGTGCTGTTTCGAAAAGGTTGGACAAAAGGGTGAGGGGGGTTAGATATTTGGGCTTGTTTGAACATGTGAATAGGTGGTTGGTAGTGTGCGGGGATTTTCCACGGCTCGTACATTCATTTACGATGTCGGGGTCGAGTCTGGATATGTAGGAGTTGAGCCTACTACAATATTCAGAGTGACGCAGGATTCTCGAGGCAGCTGAAGCTCTTTGTCTGCTATGGGCAGTGGTTTGACTCCAATAACAGTATTCATAGGGCGAGAGTTCATAAAGGTGGTAATTGACGCTTACTGAATGCTGTTCAGAGCCTGTCTATACGCCATCGCATCATGTGGTTGACTGGCGAACTACTTGCTCCCGTCCTTAAGGCGGCTTGCCCATTTGCAAGTTCCTGCTTGGGTATCCGGTATGGTGACATCCAATCGGGAACTGCTTACTCCGCAGGATGTTATGCTCCTTTACTGGCAACATACATGTATCCAGATGGAGGAGTACGGCGTTTTGAAAAGTATGTAGCTTCGTCCACTGTGTCCCACCGGTCCCCAGCGTCCAGATTGGAGCAGCTTAGTTAGGAGTACTTTCAAGATTGATGTTGAGTTTCAGCCTGACCTCCTTCGTCCATGTGGTAAATAAGGCCGCCAAGGACTTAGTAGGGGATAAGGTGATATCATTTCCAAGACAGTCGGTTCCACGTACCGGAATAACCGGAGTTTCACACGACCAAGGACCGCTACTTTGGCGAACTAACCCTGTTTAGGTCAGGAAATAACATTATTTTGTCAATCTCTCTTAATGTTGAAAAGTTAGTATATTGATGGCTCAGTTTGCGGCATGCCTTTTCTCATTTCGATGGTTTTGTTGAAGATATCCGCATCATTTATTTTTTTTTGGTATATTTGCTAATTTAGTTCCTTATCCTGGAAGATAATGAAACTAAGGTGTCGATAATGAGAATATAGCTAGCGGACATCGTTTTGTTTCTCTTTTACAGCTGTAGAAAGATAAGATTTTGTCAACTGTATCCACGCCGCTGTAAAAAATTTATATGAATTGCATAGAGCGGGACCCCTTGTTTTGTTATAGTTAACACTGAATAATTTATGGCAATTTTTTCCGTCCTATTGAGCCACTTTCGAAGTTTGCATTGTGCTTTGTAGAACTACGCATTTGTGTCTTCTAACGACGTATGATGTGCGAATTGTATTTTTCGCAAAATTGCCACCATTTTGAGATCTTGAGATAAAAAACTTTGACCCAAATCAGCCTTCAGCCCACAACCCAAATCAAGTACCACATGTTTCCCTTGATTTTTTCCATTCACCACCATTTGGATTTCTTAAGTACTGTGAATTTCCAATTATTCCAAGTCTCAAATCAAATCAATAGCGAGAATTTTATACCTTATCTGTCATCATTAGAAGGTAAGTATTGGCAAAACTTGGATTTTCCTCGAAAAGAAATAATTGCTCAAAAAATTGTAACACTATTAGAAGAATTGAAAGAATCAGCCAAAAGTTCGGATCGTTTATCAAATTTATTTGTAGTACTTTAGCTGTGTGTAGAACTTTCCGGAATTCGGCTCAAAATATTGCCAAATCCAATGACTTGGTTTAGTTATTCAAATGGTTTTCTCAACAACCTAATGTGTGGAAAGTCGTAGTTTGAAATAATTATTAGCACACTTCTTTTGTGATTTTTCACACACGGAGGGACAGCGGACTTGATCCACGCATAGGAGGACAAAATAAAAGAACAATGATAAGAAAATATGGAATATTCGTTTGTTACAAAATTAAAAAGTAGTAGTAGATATTAGTAAATTACTGGTAGAAATTAGTAGTAGCATTAATAAAAATAGTGCAAGAAATTACTAAAAAGAAATTAGTCAGAATAGTCGTAGAAATTAGTAAAATAGTGGTGGAAACCAGTGGTAGCAATAATAAAAATAGTTGTATAAATTATTAGGAATAGTGAAAGAAATTAGTAGAAATAGTGGTAGAAATTAGTAAAAAAAAAAGTGGTAGAAATTAGTAGAAATAGTAGTAGAAATTAATAAAATAGTGGTAGAAACTAGTAGTAGCATTAATAAAAATAGTGCAAGAAATTAGTAAAAAAATAGTGGAAGAAATTAGTCAGAATAGTAGTAGAAATGAGTAAAATAGTGGTAGTAATCAGTAGTAGCATTAATAAACATAGTGGTATAAATTAGTAAAAACTAGTGGTAGAAAGTAGTGAAATTTATGCGAGAAATGAGCAAAAGTAGAGGTAGAAAATAGGAGTATAAATTATTAGTGGTATAAATTTGTAGTAGTACCTACAAAGAAGTCGCATGCCGTTTCGTTTCCTGTGACAAGAACTCTCGTCCAATTCACCACACACGGAAACCAATTGGATCTAATACGATTCTAATATCAATCATCAAAAGTCAAGTTAGTTCTCGTATGGTGAATTGGACAATATTTTCTGTCAGAGGAACGGTGGTATTGGATGCAAATCCGTTGTAATCTACGTTCTTCGGTAGAAGCATTAGTAACAATAGTGGTAGAAATTAGCATATCGATTGTTATGCGTTGTAAAAATCACTGCCGCTAAAGAAATTTTACTTCATTAAGCTACCCTCCCCTTAAGCGGCCACCTCTCTTGGTCGAATAAAACTTCACTGACGATGAGCGTCCGCCCAAGAAAGAAATCACTGTACTTATATCTTTACATATTGCAATATGTGCATAGCTGAGCCTACACTTGCACACTTACTTTTGTTTTTTGCTTTCGTGCGAAAAAAGCAAAAAAAGTAAAGAAGGAGCGTATAAAAGTGTTGCAAAATGAATTAAAACTGAATTTTAAAGCAACCTACACTGCCGCTCGGTAACCGGCTTGCCAACCATGATCTACATTTCCTATTTACTTGTTGTTGTTATTGTTGTTGTGCTATTGTCTTTTTGCTTTTGCTATAGTTTTTGCTATTGTTGCAGCTCTGCGTTGACCGGAAGTGTTGCATAAACGAGGCAAAGTAGATTTTTCCGCAGTCTCGCGCGCTCAACAGTTGTCGGTTAGTCAGTCGTCAGTCAGACGTGAGTCGGTCAGTAAGGTAGGCAGTTTGCCAATTACTACAATAGCTGGATACCAACAGTTAAGTGTATTTGTTGTTGCTATGTTTTTTTTTTTGAATTTTGTTTGCCAAAGCTCTCAACTTACACGCTTTTTTCACCATTAACTGACTTGCTGCTGTTTTTTACAACACCTGAAGCCCTCTCTCTCTCTCTCCGCAGACACACACGGCTTGCGTGAAAATTAAATATCGAGTATTACAGGTAGTTTCAATTAAGCATATCTAAAAGCGTATGTCGGACCGGTCATGTAGTGATAAATACATAAAAGCCTGCACGAACCCTTTGCCCAAGCACTTACGAAAACTCAGCCACTTCATGCAAACGAATGGCATGTAAATAATGTTCCATGAATAAAAGTATGAACTTCTGATATAACGCAAGTAGAAGTGTAGCTTGTGGCAATGAGGTTTGACGCGTTGCTTAATAGTTTGATTAAAATAAAAAGGGAGGGTAGGAAAATGTTTTTTGAGCCCACGCGTTGCTTTTGATGCAACAAGTTTACATACATCATACAAAAATTGGATTACTTTTGTAAGCACTAACTTTCATGAGATTTTGATTATAGCAACTTTATTTGTTTTCTTTGGCGCTTTTGTTAAAAGCACGGACTGAAACGGTTAGATATCATTTTCGTAAAAAAGTCATAATTTATTTAATCGTTCCTTTGTGATTTTTTTTTTTTAACCAGATTTGATCGATATTTTGTGATCTTTTTTTTCGATTAAAAATAAGCGTTATTACTCGATTTAAATTTTCCCGATCATATTTGATCGATATGATGTGATTTTTATTATTTTAATAAAAAATCGTTATTTTTAAATTTAAAACTTTTCGATCATGATAAATGCAAAAAAATCTTGTGATAGTCCCTCAAGAAGTACTCACTAAGATATAAAAAGAAGTCCACTGTTATACCACTAATTTTCTGAACGATAACGTACACAGTAAGCAAAAAACAAAAAAAAAGCAAACCGGTTGGCTTGAGAAACGCTGCGTACTAAAAATGAAGTCCTGCAAGCTGAATCTGCTTATTTGAACGCCTATTGAGATCCAAGACACTTAAACTTCAACCTCTCAAAGTCAAGCCAACTGATTAGAAAATGAAAATATTTTTCCACCTCGTCATCCTCCAGGTAGCTACGGCAAAAAGGCGCACTGAGCCAACATAGATCCCATATGGCTAAAAGAAGTTCGTAAGCTTCCAGAAGAACTCCTACCCTCTCCATGCTTGTAGTAAAGATCTCGAAGGTTCCTTGCCGAGCGAGCTTTTCAGTTATCATTTATAATAGCCCGGGATCCAAAAACAGTCCGATGTCAAAGTATTCAGGGTCGACCCCGATCAATTTTAAACTGACCATTACAGACCCGAAGGCCTTCACTGGACCCTGGCTATACCTCCCCCTGAAACACACTACAGTAGTCCGGAAGCTTAAATTTTAGGCTAATAGTGAGCTATTTGCAGAAATAAAGTGGGCGTTGTCCGGAGCACCGCACTTATACCAATGAGCGCGTTCCGTTTCACAAGTTGCTGTTCAACTTTTGATATCATCTCCAATCCGAACCTCAAAAAATATTATTGTCATAATTATGGTTTCGTAAAGCCAGTGGTTTACTTTGGGAGAGTGGTCCCATCTCTTCGTAATAGCACCTAGGCAAAAATATACATCAACCGATGTCTTGTTCACATTTTTCTCAATATTCGGCCCCCAGGAAATCTTACTGTCCAAAATCAGGTACAAGTACCCGATCTAACAGCACAGCTAGTACGCTCTTCCTACTTTTCGAATATCTTCCAAGAGTTGAGTTTTGCCAAAAAGTCTTACCAAGACACCGGGAAGATCTATAATTTTTGCAGATAATTGTATGGTCTGACGAGTCGGTTTAAAAAAAAAAAAGATGGTTACTTGCATTTTCACCATTTACCCGAGTTATATGTAGAGAATCCACATTTGTTGAAACAAGGTGGATTTAAAGTTAACTTGTGGACCGGGATCCTAATAGTTGTGCCCTATGAACCGCCAGAGCTCTTGAATGGTGAAAGGTTTTTGAGCGTACACGTACATACAAAAATTGAATTACTTTTTTAAGCACTAACTTTCATGAAATTTTGATTATAAACATTTTTTTTCTCTGCCAGTTTTGTTAAAAGCAGAAACCGCAAAGTTTACAAGCAAAGGTTATAAATTGTATTCCTTATTTTTTGATTCCTATTATTTCGATCACGTTTCATCGATGTTTTGTGAATTTCTTCCATTCAACAATAATCGTTGGAAATTAAACTTTGGTTCTAAGAAATATACAAATAATCGTTATCCTTCCATTTACATTTCTCCGATGACATTTCGTCAATAGTTTTTAATTTTTTTTATCTAAAATTAACGTTTTCTTGGATTTAAAATTTTTCGATCATAATAAACGCAAAAAGATTTATTGGTGATGACAATAATGGCAATAATAACCATAATTTAAACACCAATCCGGTAAATGTCGCTCCATTTTGGAATTCTTTTTAAATGTGTCAACTTTTTAAGCTACTCGCCAAGCTAATTTTTTTTTGAAAAATAGTGCGATTTTCTCCACACTAGGTGGCAACTATTATTAATATTATTAGTTAGAATTAAGTAATAAAAAATAAAGTTGAGGAAAATTAGAAGTTTGTACTAACAGGAATTAGATTTATTTGCACGCCTATAGTTTAAAAAATACAAGACTTCGTGTTGTTTTAATATTTGTGTGATAATTATTATGGCCTGGCCTGCCATCCGTTTGTAGCTAAACGTCGCCTCTTGTGACACTCCATAAATTTTATTCTCACAAGTAACTTCTGAATGTACACAAAGATCATAATACCCATCAGGCATTGTTTTAGTTGGCTCAAAGTCTGCCTAACCAGGTAGGTGACAACAATCGGCGCTTAGCTTTAGACGTTAAAGGATTGAGTAGTAGAATCAGTAAAAATCTTAACCGCCGAACAACCTCTGCTAAAATTTTATAAGCAATCTAGCAGGAATTTAGAATTTATCGAGGGAAAGCGAAGAATCGGATGTAGAGTCTGAAGGTACAAATAAATTTAAAATTAAAGCAAAACTTTTGATAAAAATTGAAGATAGCCGAAACCCTTACTACGATTGGGATCCTCCTGAAAATATTTACAGTATAGTAAAGAGTGGTGAAACTTGATACTATTAACTTGAGCACGAAATAAAATAACAATCCCCTATCTGAGTTTTACGAAACTATAATTCTAAAAAAAATAGTTATTTTCTTCTATCTTAACTCTTGATAATAATCCTCTTGGCCGACGTCATTAGTGAAATTGGAAGAAATGACAGAAACCCCATGACACTTTTGATTATTTGAAGTAGAATAAAGTCGAAATAATTACTTATTATCTAATTGTAGCTAATTGGTCTAGAGAAGAAAGCAAAAAAGCGTGGAAAAGTTGTATCTCTTATGCAAAAATTTTATCAGAAATAAGCGGAGTTCTGATTACGTTACTAAAGTAGAAGAATTTCTCGATGCGTATGAAGTAATAGAGTGCAAAATGTTCAATATCATTTTTGGATAATTTTCCTGAAAATCTTGGTAAATTTAGTTACTATCAATGCGAGCACTTTTATTAAGAGATTATGGTAATGGAAAATCGCAGTCAAGGAAAACATTGGATCGGAGTGCCAACAAATTACTGTTGATCCCTCATCCATTATCCACTTGACAATTTATTGAATAATGTTTTTAGTATTTTATAAGTTTGTACCTTTGTCCATCTATCCTTCAGGTTTTTTTCATAATTTTCAATGAAACCGAGAATTTTCATTGAGGCTTTAATTTTTATTGTATTTTCCTTCTCTGAAGTAAATGTCGAAATTTAATAAGCCTTCAGTTATGTAGTTTTGGACAATAATACCATATTTTTCTCAGAATAAAACGTCGTTGGTAGAAAATTACCTAAATGTAAATGTTTTCTTGTGAGATTGTAAAAGCAGAGCTGCCAAATTTTAAAATTACAAAAAAATTTTGTAAATTTCAGGTTCATTGCAAATTTTTTTCACAGATTCAAACTATTTTCGCTAAAGTCATTATTGATCTAAAAAGCGTTAACATTTTGAAAGATATATCAAAACTTAAAATAGCTAAATAATTTAAAAAAATTTATTTTGTTTTGTAGACGATGTCATGCCAAATTAGTTTTTTATGAATAAGTTGAGAATTTGAGGGTGTATGGAAATTTTAAGACACATTTTTGTGAATTACTCGACTAGATCTTCGACCACTACTAGGTCACTTGAAAAGTTCGTACATTTCTTTTTTTGTTTTGTAGCACCGCGTTGTTTATTGAGGAAAAAATAAAACTACTAAAAATCGCTTATTTCTTAACCAGAAAATAAAACTAAAAAACCCCTATTTTTTCAGCAAAAAACATAACTCAAGCAATAAAGATTATTTTATGAACAAAAAATATAGCAAAAAAATATCGAGAAACTAGATTTTTTAAGTAAAACTCATAAAATAAAATTCAGTGTCGCCGAAGGTAGTCTTTCTACAAGAAGTATGTTGCTCTAATCTTTATACATACATACGCAAAGTATTTCTCTTTTCGTATGATTTTTTCAGTTGAAATTTTGACAATAATCGTTATTTGCGGACCCTGATCGATTCTTTTTGTTTGATTTTTAATGTTTAATGTGAATGTTTAATTTGAACAGAAAGAATATTCAAGTCTTAACTTTACACGTGACAAAAACGAACTGCTTACGAGCTATACGAACAAGATGAGTAAGGAAATGGAAAGAAGAGATGGTGAAAACGAAATAGTGATGGAGAGTGTTGCCACAGTTTATATATTTCCGACACTCCTTCTCAACACTTTACATTAATATTTAAAATATACCCATCTCTTTGGTGAAATTTACATGTTTTAACTTTTGCAAATTCTTTGTTAAAATATCTGACATCATTTTATCTGTAGGTATATAATTCAAATTAATTTCATTATTAATATACATCTGACGAACATGATGAAATTTGATGTCGATGTGTTTGCTGCGGGCGTGATACGTAGGATTCTTCACTAGGCATTGTGAACTTAAATTGTCGTTGTTCAAAATCATTGGACCACTTTGACCGAAACCCATCTCACACAAAAGTTTACTGATATACGCTGCCTCTTTTGCTGCTGAAGATAACGCTATATATTCAGCCTCTGTGCTGCTCAAAGCTACGACGCTCTGCTTTTTCGATTCCCACGAGAATACGGCCCCTGCTGCTACAAAGACGTAGCCTGAATACGACTTACGATCGCTGGCGTCACTGCCCCAGTCGGCATCCGCAAAACCTTCAATGGGTTTGCCAGTCTTCGAATAATGTAGCTTGTAATTAGATGTCTTCCGCAAATAACGTAACACGTGCTTTACTCCCGCTTCGTGCTCTGAATGCGGATCAGTGTTGCGCTGCGACAACTTGCACACAGAATGTAGAATATCGGGACGAGTTGATATTGCTAGGTACATTAATGCTCCTACGATGCTCTGATACGCTGTCTTATCAACTTTCTTGCAATGCTCACTAACACAATGCACGCTGAACCCGGCATCTAACGGTGTTGAAACATCTCTGGACTCTTCCATGTTGTAGTCTTTTAACAACTTTAAGATGTACTGCTTTTGACTTAGACTAATTTTGCCAAGTTCGCCGTCTCTCTCAATCTCCATACCAAGGAAATGCGTAAGCTGACCGCCATCGACGACTTCAAATTTGCTCGAAATATCAGCTTTAATACGTAATAGTTCAGACTTATCTGAACATGCTATCATAAGGTCATCAACATATACGGCTATGATGCTGATCGAATCTGTAGACCTCTTGATATATATACAAGGTTCGCTTGGACATGGCTCGAACGCCATTTCTTGAAGAACGAAATTTAATTTACTGTTCCACTCTCGGCCACTTTGCTTTAAGCCATAGAGGGACTTATTCAGCTTCAAAACGCGGCTTGGATATTTTCTGTTGATGAAACATTCTGGTTGCTGCATGTAGACTTCATCGTGTAGATCGCTGTTGAGATACGCAGAGGACACATCCATCTGGTGCACGTATAGGTTGTGCTCTACAGCCAATGCTATCACCATTCGTATATTTGCATATCTCACTACTGGTGAAAATGTCTCGAAGTAGTTCACGCCATAACGTTGACTGCAACCCTTAGCTACTAAACGCGCCTTAAACTGCTTCACTTCGCCATGCTGGTCACGCTTAATTGTATACACCCACTTGCATCCGACCACTTTTTGACTTGGTGGCAGATCGACAAGTACCCATGTATCATTCTTTACGAGTGATGAATACTCCTTCTCCATCGCAGCTTTCCATTCATCTGCATAATAACTATCGAACGCTTCTTGCACGCTGCCTGGAGCCGCTGCTGAATCTTCACGCATGACATTTAGTTCGTTATACTGTTTACGTGGACGACCTCTTGCGCCTGTACGCAATAATCTTGGCCTACCTGGACCAATATTGACTCTACTCTGCTCTTCGTGGTGCTCTTCATCAGTATTCGCTCGTTCAACCGCTTCGCTGGAAATTTCTTCACTGCCTGATGCCTCTGCATTCTCTTCTTCTTGCTGTATTTGCATTGGTTCTGCAACCAACATAACGTCTGATTGCTTTTCATCGAATTCTATTAATCCCGGTTTTGACTCTGTACAAATATGCGTCTTCTCAATGAACACTACGTCACGGCTAACTATGACTTTTCTGCTTTGTTGATCAAACAACCTATAACCTTTGCTAACTTCAGAATACCCGATCATGATGTACTCTTTACCCTTCGGACGAAATTTGTGCGAATGCTTTTTATCGAGAGCTACTGCCTTCGAACCAAATACCTTAAGGTGTGACACATTTGGTTTCATCCTTGTCCACAACTCATGTGGCGTTTTATTTACAAGGATTTTCGTCACTGTACGATTTCGCAAATATGCTGCAGTTAGTACTGCTTCCGCCCAAAAGTTCTCACCTAGCTGCGCGTAATTTATCATGGCCCTGGCCATCTCGACTAACGTACGGTTAGCACGTTCTGCTACCCCGTTCTGCTGCGGAGTGTATGGTATAGTCAACTGTCGCTTTATACCGTGCTGCTTTAAGTAAAAATCGAACGCATTTGTAATATATTCGCGACCGTTATCGCTTCTCAGATTCTTTATCTTGCACCCGGTTTGCTTCTCAGCCATAGCTTGATAGTCTTTAAAAGCCTCAAAAACTTCGTTTTTATTTTTCAAAAAATATACACATATGTAGCGCGATTTATCGTCAATAAAGGTAGCAAAATACCTTGAGCCACCAATCGACGCACAATTAATTGGCCCACAAACGTCACTATGGACAACCTCTAGCAACTGCTTAGCATGATTTTCTGTTGCTTGTGCAAATGGCTTCACAGAAATTTTAGCTTTTGCGCATGTCTCACAAACTATTTCACTTGGTACTTTACCTAGCTTCAGTCCAATTACTGCTTGCTTATTGTTCATGTCTTTCAAACAACTGAAATTTACATGTCCATATCGATTGTGCCACTTAAACGCATTGTTTTCGGCATCTTTTTGTACCACCCTAGCGAAACACTTGCTTTGCTCACTTTCATACAAAAATAATCCACTCTTGTTGAACGCTTTCAACACCAAATTGTTTTTGTTGTCTCGTATTTCAACGAAATTGCGTTTGAATGTCACTGTATGCTCATTCTCGATTGCTTTGCTTACACACACAAAACTACCCTGCAAAGCTGGCGCATACAAAACGTTTTTAAGCGTAACTGCTGTACCGCAGACGTCAACGTCACCGCGACCTACGGCGTCAACGCACTGATTGCCTGCTAACCATATCTTTTCGCTGCATTTTTGAAAATTACGGAACATACTACGATCACTACACATATGCGAAGTTGCGCCGCTGTCGACGCACCAAGTGTGCTTTGCCATTGCTTCTCGCAATTTTGTTTTTGCACTCATCATAAAGCACGACCGTTCGACATTGTTGTTGTCTTTTCTGAAGTCATTTTTCTTTGGCTCTCTGCATGAAGCCGCAAAATGCCCACGACGACCACAATTAAAACACTTGCCACTTTTTCTGTTCTTATTGTTTTTGTTGCTGTAATTGCCCGAATTGTTTGCTACGATTGCGTTGCTTTTGCTCGCTGTTCCCGGCGCGAACGTTCGCGCTTGCATAACTACTTCAGCGGTTTTTTCATGCTTTTCTTCACTAGCACATTGCCGCGCACCCTCTTCTAATAATTTAACTTTTAACATATTGAACGAAGGCAACTCATCACGAGTCTCCATTGCAACTACAAAATTTTCGTATTGTACCGGCAAACTTGATAATAGAATTATTACCAGCATTTCTTCCGGAATATCAACGTCTATTGCCGCGAGACCCTCTCTTATGCGACAAAACTCATTCAAATGATTTGCAACACTCGCTCCCTCGGACATACTGAGGTGTAAAAGAGTTTTAAACAGCAAAATTTTTCTTGCTGGCCCTTTTGGCTGATGAATTTCGCGGAGTTTATTCCACGCTACCACTGCACTTGATGAATTTTTTACGTGATTTATTTGCGACGGTTTCACACAAAGCAAAATCGATGCCAATGCTTTTTCGTTTTTAATTTCAAACGCGGCTTTTTCCGCACTAGACATTTGGTCAGTTTTTACGTCTCGACCGCACACCACTCCCCACAAATCGGAGTGTACCAACACGCTTTGCATCTGGACCGACCACGACGCATAATTGGAATCGTCCAATTTTTCTATTTGAAATAGCGCACTCATCATTTCGCTTCTTTTTTATATTCCATGCACCGACACACAGCACACGCTCGCAATATATGAATGTATGTATTTTCTTTATTACCGACACACAGCAAATGTTACTATCAAAGTTTTTTTATTTTCACAATTACCGACACACAGTAAATGTTACTATCAAAGTTTTTTATTTTCACAATTACCGACACACAGTAAAGCGCTGGGCACATAACCTGTTTGATTTTTAATGTTTAATGTGAATGTTTAATTTGAACAGAAAGAATATTCAAGTCTTAACTTTACACGTGACAAAAACGAACTGCTTACGAGCTATACGAACAAGATGAGTAAGGAAATGGAAAGAAGAGATGGTGAAAACGAAATAGTGATGGAGAGTGTTGCCACAGTTTATATATTTCCGACACTTTTCGTCAATAAATTCAATTAAAAATATTATTTTTTATTCTTAACAAAAACGAGAAAAGCTTGTAAAGCCTTAGCTTCTGAAAAGGCAAACGGAAAAACTTTAAATGAGTTTCCTTCTTCAGTACTAAAATAATTCTTATTAAAACATCTTTCATTATTAAAAGTACAATATATATCAAAAGTATCAACTGAATTAAATGCAAAAACAATAAGCTGAAGCGAAAGAAAACACGCCTGCAAATATTTACATGAATATAAAATTTCAATATGCAGCGCGTCTCAACCAAATACCTATCTACCATTTGAAAAAAATAAACAAAACCCCATTACAAATTCAGGTAAGCAAGCATACAGCAAAGAGTTAATCCACTTCCATCCTGTATGCTGCAGATATCCAAGCAAATGCAACCACGGCTACATCCTCAGCTGCGGACGCTGGCGCCAAAGGTGTGCGTTTGCAATTTCGTTGCTTAAATGCGAAAGAAATAAGACATAAGAAATAAGAAAGAACAATATTTAAATTAAAAAAAAAAAAAAAAAAACACTCAGAATGTTATAACCGTATCTGGGCAGCAGGTATGGCATTTGCTGCAACAATTTTTTTCATTTATTACAAAATACACGCACCGTACGCGTTCGCACACACACACCCATACCCTTCGATATATGTGCATTTATATGTTTTTTTATTTATTTCATGTGCGCATTTGGAGAATGGTAAGCCTTTTTACTCATATGCAGCACATTTTTTTTTGTTTTTTTTTTTTTTTGCTCACATTTTATTTAAACAAGCACACACACTTGCAATCTCTTCATCCAGCTCTCACTCGCTATTCTTCATTCTGGTAAGTGCTACTCACGTTGAGGCCAGAAAGTAGCCGAAGTATGTTACGCAAAAACTGCAACGGCAGCAACAACATTCCTTTTTTTTTTTGCTGCTGGGAATTTGGAAACATGTCGAATGCTTCCTGAAGTGCCTTGTTTACATATTAAATATGAAAATAAATGAAATTTGGCCTGCAGGCAGCTTTTGAGGGAAAACAAATAAAATATTTTTTTTCTTTATATTTCACAATTGCTTTTTTCCCTCCTCTTCTCTAGCACCCACACTCAACTACATATATGTGCATATATCAACTTTACCTACATACATATATGGTTATCTATCAATCTACATATATGAACCGCATTTTTAATGTGCATACACTTATATATGTATACATGTGTGTGTGTTTGTGTGTGTTAGCTCAGTAGCCACTTGTCTGTCTTGTGCTCCTCCTCAATTCCTTACCATAGCTTGAGGCGCCGCATAGATTGTACTTTGCTTGCTCGCTTGCTTGCTTGCCTGCTTCCTTACCCCTTGCTGCCTGGTCATTTTGTGGACTCAGCAGTCGAAGAAATGTTTTGCAATAAAAATATGTACGATGAAAAAATAATGCAAATAGTATAAGAAATGCGAGTCGAGTAACTTTGTCGTATTGCTCTGACTGCAATGAGATATTGAAATTTTGTCTAACTTTTATGTTATGTTGCTAAGGGTGCTACGCCTGCTGTCGGATGCAAGTAAATGGAAAATATCTTCACATAACATAAATAAATATTTCACTGCATACAAATGCGTATAGTATTTCTTCTTCTATATTTTAGTATAAATCGTAAAACTAGCGCTGGTCGAACTGTAAAAAAAGAAGAAAAAAAAAACATATCTATATTTTGTTTGCACTACCCTTGTTGAGATTTATTTGCGTATGAAATAAATTCCATTCTGATTGCAATACTGCATAACTGTTCATAAAACTATATTTATTATGATTTGTGCTATATTTACTTTCCGAAATACTAGCGCAAAAACGAATACAAACAGAATTACTTAACAAAAAAAAAAAAGCTATCTTAATATTATGCGTCTGTAGAAAAATGCGCAAGGTAGAAAATATCTAATATGGGTAAAGTACTGAAGAATATAAGAAATAACTACAAAAAAGCTCACAGATTTGGCAACTTGATTTAAATTTAAATTTTGGGTATCAAAAGACATAAGGGAAGAATGCGTTATAGCCTCTTATTATTTTTTACATTTCAAATAGGATAATTTATCAAGTCGACATTATATCTATAAGAAGGTAGTGGGTTGCCACTTTGGAAAATTTGTATTAACAATAGCTAGAAAAATCCTGCCCATATTTATTTATTTATTAATTTCCCTTTTTGCACAGTTTCGCACTCAACTCGCAATAATTTATGTCCTTATATATAATTTAATTAAATTCAACTCATCAAGCATATGGCAACCCTCAGAATGTTAGCTAGGGGAACCCTCTTGCCGCGACGAACCGTTTGACACAAATATTTTAATATTTCATAGAATTTGTGTATAATTTTATAAAATTCAACTTTTTAAACAGGTGGCAACGCTCTCAAAAATAGAGGTTTGGACCTTCTCATCACCGAGGCGAAGCGCTTGACACCCACATTTTTATATTTCTTTAATTCATTTATGTACTTAGGTAAGTTTGAATTTGCAAAGAGGTGGCAACCCTCATGGAAAGCGTAAAATATGCCTTGCGGCCTTTTATGAATCAAGAAAACCAGCGAAATATGCGTATTAAATTTCATAAAAAATCAGTCGGGCATCGAGATTTTTATATATACTTAGACAATTTTCATTCGAAAAAACTAATGTTTTTAAATTTTGGTAAATGTTATACTTGAAAAAATGAAATAATTAAAAATTACAATATTACTTGTTTTTTCACAGAACTGTTTATTGAACTATGTCTATTGAACTTCGAACTCGATAATTTCGAAACTTTGGTAAATTTCAAGTAAAAAATAAAATCATAACATAAAATCTAATTAACAAATTAAAGCAAAACATGATGAAATAAAATTCAAAAAACGAGTGAAATTAAACCAAAATTAAATAAAACGAAATAATTCAATACGAAATAAAATAAAATTAATAAAAATTAATTAGAATTAAAAAAAATTTATTATAATAAAATTATTCATATGTATTGTATATAAGTTAACACATGACTCCCACGCCATGACTTCCACTCTAAACATCACATCACTACGCTAAATCCATTCGCAGGGTAACTTGCGACATCAGCAATTTTAGATAATTCCTATGCCAGTTGGCAGCGCTTGCAGTTAGATGCTAGCTGCCAATAGACTAAACAAATAAAGTTAGCAAAAAAAGGAACCACAACGTATGAACAGCTGCGGGTCCAGTTTCCTACATGTTTTGTTATTCCTAGAATTAAGTACATAGAATAAAGTATATGAACTAACACATAGGTAGCTGTTAGTTCAATTTTATGTTAAGTCACAAAAATTATACTCTCAATAAATCAGTAACATTCTGACAGCCAACAAGTTCGATGTTTTAGTAAATCTGGAACGGATTAACTTTGATCATTAATTTTGAACATAACAACAACCGAACCACAGGAGGTGAAAAGGACTTATTCAACTTATATACAGGGGCGGATCCAGCAAGGGAAAATGGGGGAAATAAAATTCTTGTCTTTCAGTAGCTTACCACTTTAAGATAAATTCATATTTTAATCAATTTCCATTATTATACATTTTTTATTTAATAATATACAAAAAAGGGAAAAAAATTTCAAAATTAAATTCCTTAAATAAATAAAATCGATTTGAAATCGGGCACCTAATTACGATTTTCGGTAGTATAGTTTTATTTTTACATCTTTAATCGTAAAATAATAAGTGATAATATAATTAATATTTAGTGTAATCGTTTTATTTATATCCCTGAAAAAAGGTCAGTGACCATGGACGTGATATCAGACGCACACAAATTTTTCATATAGAACTCTCTTAAAATCTTAGAGGACTCTCCTCATAACCAAATTTTTAACTGACAAGCATTTGGCGGTCATTGATATTTGATGCGTGCGTATTTCTTATCTAGCAATACTATGTCAAAAGTGTAGCAATTTGATTGTACAGTGCAGTACAAAAATCATCAACTCCCAGGCTAGTTTGTTTTGTAAGTTACAACTTTCTGAAATTATATTTGATATGTGAAATCGCTAGAGACCTTACTAAACTTTTATAAGCTTTAGCGCCAGAAAACACAGAAGTAAAATTACTAGATGGGAAAAATAAAAAAAATATGTAAAAAGTTTTGACAAAACATAAAATACCAAATACTCAAGGGTAATCGTCTTAACCAACAAAATTGCGTTAATTAGAGTAATAATAAAGTAACAGTGCCAATTGTGCCGACACGCACTCTTCGTGCTAAGGCAATACGAAAATAAATATCGATAAAACTGTCGTTGTCCCTGTAGAGAAATTTACAAGTATTACATTTGGTTGAACAACTATTAATTCTGAATTGAGTTCTGCCAAGAAACCAGAAATCCGCTATTTTAGCAAAATATTTAAATGAGTGCAGCATACGTTGCTTGATTTTTATTAGAATCAAGTTTGGTTTTTTTAGTCTCAGCAATCGAAATGTCAGGAACTTATCGGTTTTTTACGTTCTAATGTCTGATCCACATAGTGAACCGGTTTTTTTTGTGATTTAAGAAAAAATCTAAAAAAAAAGAAAAAGTAATTTAACCCTTTCACCACTACTGGTATCATATGTCCCAGCAATGTTCCATTGTTCATAACTTTTTCGTCCCATTTATATTTTGACATATTGGGTATCCCAATCAAGTTTGAAGCACTAAAAGAAATTTGACGAATTATGCCGCTGATCCAGTAATGTGGAGTTGTTTTCAAAGAAAGTACGTGATTTACTCTGATCATGTTCTTGTTTTATTAAATAACTTAGTAGTTTTTGTTCTATTATTAAACATTTTGTATAATTGCGAATAATTAGTAGCGGAGTACTACTTTAAACCGGAAATGTTTTGTTTTCAATGAGACATATCGTCTCGAAATGAATTTTGAGTGGGATTAATTTTCTCAATATAACGTTAAATAAAATATTTTTTATGCGATTCTATAGACGGCGCGGACAATATTTTCAAATAAGGAAGTTATCGAGATGTTATTAGAGGACCATGAAGGCAACAGTGATCCTGGTGACTTCAGTGATTTCAGATTTAACTATGTACCGTCAGATAATGATCGAAAAGGTTTGAAACGAAAGTTATCGGTGTAATATGAAATTATCATATTCACATGACGCCTATAATCATGTCCCGGCCACGCCTATAATCATGACCATCTAAAAGAGCAAGCCCCGCAAGAAGGAGTTATCCTCAATTTTACTACAACGATTCACGATGGAAACGCTGCTATTAGTCTCGACAGATTTTTCACTTCAGTTTACATGCTAATGGTAGTTCAATTGCCAGCTTTCAAAACATATATGAAAAATCGGAGAGAAACTCCGGTTTTCTAAGTCAGTTGCCAGTTTCAAGCAAACGTTAATGGTTTACTAGTTACAAGACGGATAGAATCGAAGGAAGTATTGTCCGAATGGCGAATGTTTCTTTGTTCAGCTACGACGGCCGTCATCGCCACATAAAGGACTAAAAACTAGTCGGTCGGTAGCTCTTCTAAGCGCCCGAAGATGGACCTTTTGAATAGTGATGGTCATTTGCCCATTGAAAACATTTTGCACGACGGCGCGTTCATTGTAATTTTATGAACAGGCTTACGAAATGGACATGCGACATTTCATAAATGTCAAGCATCTTACACTTTTGTTTTATGACGGCATTTGCCATCGAAATGTGGAAACCCCCGCTAATTTTCGAAAAAAGAAACTCAGGTGTAGAGGGTTAAGACTTGAAAAAAATTGCAGGTCGGAACTTTTGACGCCACTACATGTTGATTGTGGACTTCTTAATTTACCACTAAATTTTAGCCCTTTTTCAATAATTTTCAAGATAACGACCCGTCCCTTTGTATGTTGCTAACAACTTTTCGTTCTCTCTGCATCAAATATTGTCAATTTAAATACCATGCTGTAGTTCTATACCTCAGTGGTTACCGAAGTTATCTGGCCGGTGCAAGCGAGGAAGCTAGCTGAAGAAATCCTTATAATTGTCGGATCATTTGCAACATGAATTTTGACGCCATGGACTTTACACGAGATTACAGGAGATAAAGAGAGGTTACTCCAACTGAATAAGCTGGAGTGGGAGCGAGAGCAAATCACTAAATTCCAAGCCATAAAGCCCCAACTTCGAGCGCTGTGTGGCGAGTAGCACCGTTTTGTCGCCATCAAATGTAGCCGAGCTTACGAGCTTCAAATTTAGACAGCAGGTTAATACCTATGGCGCAATTCTTCTTATTGACCGTAGCCAATGAGAGAGAAATTTACATGATCGTTGAAAAAATTTTTTGTAGAAACCATTGGATTTCATTTCAGCATTTGAAAACCCCAAATACTAAAAGGGTGTCGGGTAGGTCTTTTTATAATTAAATTTCCAACAATAATACTATGATAAATAGTTTGACAGGCGTACGCTTGATATGCCATAAAATCCTTAGAGAAAAAAATGTCTCTAAATGAGTCACACGTTACTTATGTCAAGTGTAAGGAAAATGAGCGACCAATAGCTAGAGGAGTCATGTACGAGAAGGCAAACCACTTGATTGATTAACGGATAGATTTTGACTAAATAATACTAGTTTATTATTGTACTTTAGATATCAAGCACAGTACAAATGAACCCATTATTTTTCCAATTTATGGATTTAGTAATCTGTATCTCGCGTTGTTTAAGTGCGATCGGGTTACATTTTGTGGCGTTCGAAAGATAAGAAAAAGGAGATAGATAGATATTAAAACGACTCAGACAGTTTTGTGATTTTGATTGAGTACGCGCCCAAAATGGACACTAGCAAACACGCCAGTTTTTCAGTTTACCTTCGATAAGGCGAAAACGCAAGCCAGGCGTCTGATAATGTAAATATATTTATGGTTATGATACTGTACAACCAATCACACGCAATCTTGTTTTCGTCGATTCCGTTCCGGTAATTTTGATAGCAAAGATTCACCATGGCCTGGAATACGAATTTTCGGAAATATTAATAATAAAGTAATAGAAATCGTTGAATCTATGACGGTCGGAAGCAATGTTTCGACTGTCCAAAAGCTAAACATTGAGCAAAAACCCCAATCTGAGAACTTGGTTGGAGGTTCTTATTCATCTACCTCATTATCCAGGACCTGGCATAAGTTAATACTACCAGTTGCTTTTATGGCGAATTATTCTACTCAAAAGAAGCTTGGGAAAATCGACTGTCCCAGTTTTTTTTGCCAATGGGGACAGGACATATTTAGCTTGAATTAAATCATTCTATGCCTTCAATTTAAGGCAGAAATAACAGATATCTTTTTACTAGTTCTAATATTTGCTATTATTACACAAACCAAGGAGGAAATGTGATATTCAATGCTTGGAAAGCAGTTCCTCTAATTTTTGGTTTTCTTTTCTTTTTAACTACTTAGTGTATATTAAAAAAAAAACAATTTTTTTTTATACCCAAACGACTCATTGTCACAATTTATCATCTAGTTTGAAATTGTTATCAACACAGCGGTAGCATGATTCCCAACAAATGACGATGCATAGGAATAAATTACAGCGATAGGAACACCGCAAATACACAAAGGTCCTTGCTGCTTAAACACAAGAGTATTAAAATAAACAGCTAGTGTGATGTTTAACAAAAAAAATTTATTTATTCCGACAAGCAAATAAAATGCGTATTTTATGCTCTCAAAAAAAAAAAAAGACGTCACCGCTATCCATGCCGAGGATGCGTTAAAAGTAGGACATTGGTCGCAACTCCCAAGAGAAATCGACTGCCAGAGACAAATGAATAGCAGTGCTTAACACAAGATCAACTAGAAACTTCAAGCAGCAGAAATTATTGCATAGCTGAATAGATTGATTACTAATGCTTTTGGTTTTTTTTATTTTTTTTTTTTTTATTTGGCTTTCAAGAGGAGATCATAGTAAATTTGCTACTTTATTTAAATGACTCCTTAGCGAATTGTTTTATGTATGGAAATATTCATACTCGTATTTGCATGTGTGAGGCTCGCCGCAATGGCTTCGCGCATATTTCGCTTTAGCTAAACTAATAAACTTCACGCAAAATATGCGCCACAAAATATAATGAGCCGTACAAAGGCCGCATGATGAACACCAATGCTGTTGCAGTTAAGCCAAGATTAAGTCAGTGGACGAAAACACGCCGCAATGTAGGCAATCAAAAAAAAAAAAGAGAAAACCCAGTCAATGGAGAAAGAAAATTAAGTTTGGCTGAGCTGTGAAATGTTGAAAGTGCGAAAGATGCTTGGCTCACACGCGAAACATCAACACAAACACATCAATAGAAAAAAAAAACTGTACACAACAAAAAAAGGAACAAAAATTGGCAGAAAAGTGAGTGAAGTGCGTAATGCTCGTACAATGAAAATTTATATAAGCACATATTAAGTGTAGCCCTGTAAAAAAAAAAAACAAAAACATGAACAAACACTAGCTGTCGCCTCCGCCGTTTCTTTAAAATTTTGTAGGTTCATTCATTTGTCTATTTTTTTTTTACATTCGGCTTTCGCTTGTACTTTCTCCTTTTTAAAGGCTGGTGTTCAATTTAAAAAACTTTACGCATTAAATTAAATACTCCTTGTTGTTGAAATCTTATTTTTCTTTTACGTCTTTCTGCTTGTTAATTCAGTTAAGATTTTCTCACGTTTTTTCGGTGTTAAGACCAACCTTTTGACTTTAAAAATAGGAATAGTTTTTAAGGGTATTGCCTGTACAGAGTTTGAAATCAATTTTGGGCAGTATGAAATTTTTATTGAAATTTAATGTCAATGGCATGTAAAAATAAAAAAGCAAAAATATTAACAAAATAATAATTGCGAAAGAACAAGCAAACTATAACTGGAATTCAAGATGTACTTATAGATTTGTTAACTACATTACCAACTACTCTACTCATATTAAGCGTATAGTGGCATTTAGGTTGGAGATCGGGATAGTAAGAAAGCAAAAAATTTCCACCCGGCTTACGTGGTCCAAAGGTTGAATGCTGGCCTAGCCATATCGTGTATCTTGGTTTAAAACTTAGTAAAGTCTAGAACGAAAGAAGTCTGATGAGCAGATGTTATGATCTCCGAAATTACAGCTATTAATTTTATCACTTTGAAAAATTGTAGCTATTTCATAATATACCCTATTAAAAGCTGGTCTCGACCTCAATAAAATTAAAATTTCTAAATACAATATAAGACCGAAAATAATAAGGCAATAAAAATATTTTACTCATTAAATATGCGAATGATTAGAAAGTGGTATAGATGTATTTAGTTAATTAAAAACAAGGAACCTAAGTTTCTTCACCCGTCGTTTTTCAAGGTTTTATTTATATGACTCTTTCCCAAAATTATGTTTGACTTTTCCCCATTTTCAAAGATTATTTTAGGAACTGTATACAGAACTATGCCATTAAAAATTATTATTCCAATAAATTCGAATTTAAAGAAAATGAAAATATTCTCTCGATTTGTGTGTATGTTTGCAACATAATTTGCTTACAAATGAAGGATTAGATACTTGGTAACCGGATACCAATTTAATTGAGTATTTGGAATTTATAAAAATAAGTTCTAATATGTTGGAATTTTGCTATTCATATTTCATATCTAACAATAAAAAAATTAACACTGGTGGTCTTAAATGTTTCTACTGTTTTTCAAAATATTCTCCATTTCGATCAATTCACATTCGAAATCATTTGAACCAGGGGCCGAAAATAACAGTTATATCGATTTTTTGTAATAAAAAAATCATTGGCAAGAATTCGTTCAAAATAAAACTCAAATATATCGATCTTAAGCTAATGCGACTATTTTATATCGAAAAAATAAAAGCCACAAAATAAACAAGAACAATTTTTTTTTGCTCGCGAAAATTAAAATAACAAAATGGCGATCAAAATTGATCGAAAAAATAGAATGTAAAAAATAGCAATCAAACTTGATATACCAAATAAAATTTAAAAGATAATGAATCAATAAATTTTTTCGTTCACTCTCAAGGTTGTCACCTTCCTGTCCTGTTAAGCCTACTTTAATTTTTTTAGTATAGAAAAACAACAAATATATGGCGATCCTTTGTAGCAGCAATGGCCACTTGTTTGTAACTTTCTGACAGTACTCAAGGGAACAACGGTATCTACGATTAAAACCGAAATTTTAACAATCTTGCATATTTCGCGTAGACTTTTAAAAGATACTAAAGCGATAGCTTTCGATTACAGCCATGTCAATATAGGGGGTGGTCGAATTATGCGTTTTATTTAGGAAAAAGAAAATTATATTGTTTTTGCCCTTATATCTTATAAACAACTGTAATTTTATTGAGGTCGAGGCCAGGTTTTATTAGGGTATAATATATGAAAACAGCAATTTTTTTTAAGTGGTAGAAGTTATAACTGCTGTTTCGTTCATTTGAAAACAAAAAAAAAAAACAAATATTTATTTATCGATTAGGATTTCGTTTAACAGGCCCCCTAGGCTAGATTCGTAGTACCGCAACCGATTAACTCAGATTTCCAGGACCGTGGTGACGCTCGGTGGAGTAGAGAGTCATCACGAACTTTTCCATTTGTTGTTTGTTCGGTGGAATTTGGCCAAAGGAAGTGGTCGAAATGTCCGAGGTACCGATCCATTTTAGTCAGTGTCTTGAAAGACGTTAGCATGAAGTATATGTATATGATACAAAAATCGCAAAATAACTTCCAAGTAATACAAATAAGTTGGAGAAAACCTCTATTCAAAATTGAATCTCATATTTTTTATCTTTCATCGCCTAGGGTAGTTCTGTTTCAGTGTGTTTCTCGTAACGAAATCTTTCTGCGGAATGGTTGTGTCATTGATTGAAACCGAAGGGCAAGTGTCTTAAAATAAATTTTAAATGCACTGTCATTAAATGATATTTTATTCCAATTTTTAGGCAGTCAACTCTCTTCAGCATACGTTGCTGAAGTCCCATTAGAAAAAACTACGTATGTTTCCCTAATGCCTATTTATTTTCTTAATATTTTCCCTCTTGTTTTGATAATTCTTTTGTAGATTTTCACAACTGATTCCATCGAAATCTGAGTACCTCATATGGCTGTACTCAAAATGATTTTTGAAATACTCTAGTCTACTCTCAACTCGGCTCTACGCCTCTTCGAACTTCGTTAGCGTCAAACTCCTAAAATATCACATATTTAAGGATCTAAATTCGAATAAAAAACATATTTTTTCAGCAATCCTACTGCAAATATCTGACAACCCATTGCATACAAAAGCGGCGTAAATTTCAATTTACAAATGATTGATTATAAGCAATTTAGAATAATATATTTGCCGTTTAGAGTTCACCATTTAGCTAAAGAGAAGCAAGCAGCAAGCATTTTAAATTACTGTGCTCAATTATTTTTCTATTATTGCGACTTTTGCCTTTGCACGCAATAAACACAAACGAAAGGGCAATGTGCAGAGTGTCGCAGAACAATCGATTATTTCGTTGTGTATTTTTGGTTTTTGTTTTTTTGCTTACTTATCTCAAGCACAAGTTGGTTTGGTTTTTTTTTTTACTTTCACCGTTCAGCTTGCTACAACAACCAACCGCGCTGCTCAATGTGTACAAAAATTCATTTTTAACTAGTCCACAATATTTATGCACAACTCCATACATGAAGTCTTGGTTCTGTTTCTTCTGCAACAAACCACTTAAATTGAATAAAGAAATTCCTGCAAATAGAAGCAAATTTAAAAAAGAAGAAGAAAAATAAAAAAATAAAAATAATCGTATGAGAAGAGCAGCTAAAAATAAAAATCGTTAAGCATATTTCAAGGCGCACAGCATCTCTTAAGTGCTACCAGCAGTATGTTCAGTGTCACAGCGTCGATGAGCGACGCACTGCGTCTGAAGTAATTTGCTATTTTCATCGTATCTCTACATCTGTGATTCTCTTGCCCAGCCATGCCGATGTACATACTTACTTAGTTACTTAGTTTCAGAGTGACGAAACGCGCACCATGCCTTGCATTCATTTATTACGCTGCGCGCTTTGGTTATTTTATCATTGTCATTTCTCGCAATCGGGGGTTGCGATGTCTTGCCGCATAGAGCATCACTGCATCTCCTTAGCTTGATTCGTTTGTTGTCGTTGTCCTTCATCAACATTGTTTACAAAATTAAATTCCTTTGTTTTGCTTGCTCATCCATTTGAGATTGTCTACAGCCTCCTGGACTTCTGGCCTCCGGCTTTGTATGCTGGTATGGGAATTTATTTATTTATTGCGTCTTTTATATTCTGTAAATTACAATTGCGTCAGTTTATTTAATCGCTAAATTAAAAAGCGGCACAAAATTAGCCTTGCTCTGGCAAATCGTTTATCATGGCTGCTACTCGGCGGTGTTGTTGTGAATTTGAGCACTAAAATCCGGAATTTCATTCATATGGCCGCTAGAGATGTTTTTTTTTTTTGGGGGAAAAAATAAATTGATTATGACGGCAGAATACATGGGGTCTAAAGGTATCGAACAATTATGAAAACTCGCGAAATTGTTGAGTCGCCGCAATACTTATGTGAACATGAAAAGGAAGTATTGTTTTCCGCTTGAATTACATTAAAATCCCCACCAAACAGTTCGGCTGAAGATTAGACCTGCACTTAACTCTTATCAGCACATATTTAACAGTTATGTCCGCTTAATGTAATCGAAAAATTTTACACATTTTCGTTCACATTGAGAATTAGGGTAAAGTGGCGCAGATTCATCAAATTTTTTTTTAAGTCCTGTATTTCAAAAATTAATAAACTAATTATAAACTTTTAATATTTTTTTTTTTTATTTAATTGGCGCTATAACCAATTAAGCGATTTCGGCCGAACTTCTTCTACAATTTGTAATGTGCGTCTTGTTGTTGTAACACAAAATGAGGGACCTACCGTTTTACGCCGACTCCGAGCGGTGAATGTTTTTTTTTTGTGAGAAGTTTTTTGTTTTCATGGCGGAAATATACTCGGAGGTTTGCCATTGCTTGCCGAGGGGCGACCGCTATTAGAAAAAACTGTTTCTATAATTTTTTATGTTACCTGCCCCGGCCAGAATTTGAACTAGGGACTCACCGAATGAAGCGCGCACACGCTACACCCTCAGCTACGGCGGCCGCCTAATAACTTTTACTGTTTCACATTAAACTCTAATTACTGGTTTAAGAAATATGTTATTGTTGTTGTTGTAACAGCATAAAAACTTTCTCATGAACTTATTGAGAATGTTGCCAAAGTGACAGCCTTTGGCCGGAAACAAATCCGAGTCGTTCCGGTGCGTAGACCCGACTGTAGTGGAAACGATTTGCTTTTTAACTAAAGAAGCATAAAATGTTCAGAATTTTTTTGAATATCATTTTGCTAAATGTGCTTCATGACCAGGCCAGTTTCGTATATTTTTTAGTGACAATTTCGACAGATGTGAAAAGGAACGTTGTTGCGTTCCATAAGATAGTATTTCTTTGTATAATATAAAAATCAAACACTTTTCTGTTTTTTTTATGAACTCCACAGCTCACAGTTCAATGTTCAGCGGCCATGGAGTCTCAGTTCCGTCGGTTCCTACAAAACTATCTACTATGAATAAGAGCATAGCAATGCTGTGACAAGAAGTTCTATCGTAAATAAAATAACTTGATTCGCACTGAAAGAAAATATTAAAAATTCTCTCGCAATCGAAACAAAAATTTCACCAGCCATCACTTAATAAGTTTATTAAATTATGAATAGCTGCGACTGTGAGCTAATATGATATTTACTTTAGTAAATAACTGACCAATAAAAACAATGTTTAAAAAATTAACCACTCTTTTTTATATATCATTTAATTTTTCTTAGTTTATCAAAAAATAATTTTAGCTCTACCAAATTCAAAAATTGGCTTTACAAGTAATTCTAGAAAGAGTTTAATTTTTAATTTATCTAATTTGCTATTTTAAGAAATATTTTCACGAATGTGATTTACGCTTCTGGGGTATTTCAACCAAAACTTGCCACCACAATTTTTTTTTGCGTTGAATATTTCATTTATTGCTGTACATGTGAAAATATTCAATATATTTTATATCAATATGTTACGTGAAGTTTTCGAGAAAAACTTTTTTCAAATATCACGCTTGTAAAAAAAAGTACCACATTAATTACAAAATATTACAAAATTTTCAGTTGAAACCTGCGATTTTTTCTCATCTTTCAAAAGAAGTATACTAAAATAAAGCATAAATAAAATAAAACAACAAATATTTTTTTTTTACAGTTGTACTGTTTTTTTTTCATTTTATTGGAAAATAAGATCAAAATGTTTTTCTAAACGCTGGTGAAATTTGACAATGGGAAAAAGAATACTTACAAAGCCAACGAATTTTATTTTTTTCGCTTACATTTGATCGATATTTTATTCTTTTTAATTTTTTCGATCACAAATAATCGACCGAACACCCCCTTGACCTCGAGCCGGGAAAATACAAATTTTAAATTGGAAAAATCATTAAAAATAACCGATTTTCTTGAATTTCAAGTTTTTTGATCATAACAATTGCAAACAAATTTATCGGCGATGACAATAGTCTGTATTATGACCGGTAGAAAACATTACAAAATATTGAAAGAATAATAATCAAAATATAACGATTAACTCATGAACTTTTCAATAAAAATTATAGTCGTTACTGTTCCTGTCTGAAAGTTTAAATAATTGTAACAGTAATTGTAGCTCTGAAAACACTTTCATTAGCAATTATATTTTATCCGAACTTGCAGTTTTATAGACCAGTCAATTTAAATAGAGTGGCCGCGTGAAATGCCCCTTTATTTTTGGTCTTTTCTGCCTGGCGGTTCGCATATTGCTTCTGTATAAAAAACAATAACTAAAAAGGTATAACAGGAGGCAGATTTGATTATGTAAAAAAGGAGCGTTCACCTAAGCCATTGCTTGTTTTTATTTGTTTAAATCATTTTTTACCATAAATTTCCAAAGCAATTATTAAAAATAAAAATACTTTGGCATTAATATCACACATTTCCTACAATTTTTGTAGTGTGCGTCTTGATTTTGTACTCCAATTGGTGGACTACAAGTTGAAAGGCCAACAGCTTTACGCCAACCTCGAAGGGTAGATGATTTTTGTTAGAAGTTTTTTCATAGCAGAAATACACTCAAAGGTTTGCCATTGCCTGCCGAGGAGCGACAACTATTAGAATAATGATATTCTACCATTTTTTTGATGTTACTTACTCCGACCGAGATTTGAACTCAATTCCCTTTTTCATAAGTATCACTTGGAAATTATTTAGACCCTTAGTATGTATTACACTTAATCATATCGCCCTTCAACTCATCATCTTTGTGTTTGTGACACCGAAAATATTTTGGATATAACGTATGTGAGAGATGAAAACTTTTCATCTGTCAAATAAATGGCAAAGAAGTGCACAGGTCATAGGAATAGACTGTCAAAAAGACTTTAAAGGAAAGTATATAGCAAAAAAAAAAAAAATATGTATGTGGAAAACCAGCAGGGCATAAAAAATACCTCCATTCCTAAATATGTATGTAACTTTGTACATAGTGTGTATATAAAGCAATACACTTGCATTCTATCTTCTCAATGCCACTAAAGTAATGTGACTTTTCTAGTTTCATGTACTTCCATATATAAATATTATATACAAATATATTTATTTATGTACTTGCTTGCATTTACACTTTCACTTAGCTTGGTAGCAACTTCCATCCTCTCATCGTCAATATTGTTCGTTGCTCACAACATGAACTTACATAACTGAACTGAATTGCAATAAAGCGAATGTGCGAATTTGAAGAAAAGGGATAAGATGAACCGTTCGTTGGCTGCGTTGTCATTGCGCTACACCAGATAACTACAGATGTTCTTTGCATTTTGCTTCTTATTGGCTGCGACTCAAAATCCCAGTTCAATTTTATTGCACAAGCAATGATGTCAGGGATATTCTTTAAAAATATTTACAAGCAAGCTTTTGCTATATTTTTACTCATGCATACACAGACATCTTTCGAGCAGTTGCTGAGTTTACTTGAGATAATGGTGGGGAAATTCAAATGGAAGGTAATTTTTAAACTTGCATTTGAAACATTACTTTCGGCTTATGTAATATTTAATCTGGGTTCATATATTTTTTGTGTTAAAATTAAATGTGTTTTCTATATGCATTATTACTTTCGCGGTCAAGCCAATTGTCTCCGTACTTTCCACCAATTATTCAAACTAAGTGCTGGCAAATTTTTCTGAACTTTGTTGATGGTTTTATTTCAAATCCTCATTTTTAAAATAGTTCCAAAATGTTGTTTTACGCGCATATTTCCCTCCCTACTTAAAATATTTGTTCCAAATGTGAACGCATTTTTTAAAAGCTTTAGTAAAATCCCAAATACTTAGATTTCTTGTCAATAACTAGTCAGTCATATAACTGACAGGCGTGGTTACGGAGTTGAAAAAGTAAACGTATGCCAAATGTTGAACATAAATTTAATTTTAAAGTGGGCACTGTCACAGCAATTTTAAAAAAAAATTCTGAAATCACGTATTCGAACCCAGTTCTGTATGTTAAATAAATTACCCTTTTTATGGTCACAGAAATATAGCATTTTTTTTTTTTACTTTTTGTAAATTATCCTTAGATGTATGAGATATATTATATTTTATAACTATTGAAATATCTCTTTATTTATTGTAAATAAGCGTTACTAAAAGATGTGAGCGCGTTTTTCTTTGGATATTTGAAATACGGTAAATTATAATTGCTAAGCTAAATCTGTAGTGTGGGCCAAATTTGGTAGAGTTTGATAAAAAGTTTCGGAGATAGACCTATTTTCTCTAAGGTGAATGGTATCCAGCGTACTTATCCAGCGCTATCTTGTGTATTAACTTGAAGCAAATTGGTTTTGATAATTACTAAAATATCGCATTTTCTCATGTTTGCAAATTACATTTATATGGTGTAGTTTTTGTCCAATTTTTTTAATTTTCGAAATTGTACTTACTGGGTTTAAATACAAAGGGTGTACCAAGTTTGGTAGAGTTTAGCAAGATGATTTCTAAGATATACTTCTACTCTTTATATTATATCTAAAATGTGCGGTGCCACGCCCATTATCCCAAACAAATTTAGCCACTTATTTCTTTCTTCACCTAATTTGAGAAATTTTTTCTAGTTACTAAAATATCGTAATGTTTTTATATTTATAAAACACCATTATGTGGGCGATTTCACCTATACAAATATAGCTTTGGTCGCGGATAATACATATACCAAGTTTCGTTGAGATTTCTATCCTATACGAACGAATGGAACTAGTATAGGAAGCGGGCAGGACCAGATGAAGGTCTTAACCTTGAAAAGTGATAAAAAAATAGATTAAAATATATATAGTTATAACTAGGTTTTTTTACGGAAAACGTGTTGACTAAATTTAAAATGAAAGTATAAAATTATCTTAAAGTTATTATAATAAAAAAAATAACAATTACAAAGTTCACCGCACTTGTTGACTGACACATCTTCTTTTTAAGTCTCATATTTCTCATCATATTTTGCTGCGATACAATTTTCAGTTCATATTCCAATATCCGTATTAGAAGAATTTAAAATTCAAATGGAACATCTAAATAGCTATAAAAAATTGCGTAATTCATCTAGCACACCACTGTTCAGTAAAACAATAAATCGTTAAAGTGTTTAGAATATTTATACGATAGGAAATGTTTGATAAGTTTCCAACATTTATTTGTTACTTACTTATTTAATATTAACAGTTCGCTCTACAACAAAGTTTGTATAAGTTGAGTCTTCAGAATTTATTTAAGTTTTAATAAAGATCAACATACATATATAAATCAAAATTTCAAAACTCTTGCTTTGAATTTTTAGAAGATTTTTGTTTACGCAGTTTTATAATTTCCTTCAATACCGGAATAACCCTGAACCCAGAGACCCAGAGACCCCACAAACGATTGGATCAGACTAAGTGTGCTCAACTTGTTTCTTTATTATTTTCAATTTTTCCGAGTGGGTGAAAAGTTGATGTATATGGGAACGATTTTCCGTCATCCCATGTGAAGTTTGGTTTGAAGACAACACAGTTTCGGCATTTTATCATTTTGTAATTATTTGTTTGTTTTTTTCAAATCAACGTCTATAAATGATGAAGGAAAAATCTTTCCAAATACATCAAGTATGTTCAATTTGTTAAGACACTCCATATCACCAGCTTTGAAGTTAGCTGGCGAGATTAGAGGGTCTTAAAAGGCGCTTCACTGTCAGTCATTACAGCAATATTCCGGTTTCGTTACTTGCTGGTAGTTTTGAAATACGCACAGCTTCTCACAGCATATATTTCTTCCTCAAAAGTTGGTATTCACTTTTCAGTGGCTTCAGAATATCTCAACCCCGGTTCCTTCTTCTGTTAATGAGCCTTCTGCGTACGAACTTATCATGCATTAATTTATCTTACATGGATTTTTTGTTACTGAGCTTTGTGTTAAACCTTTTTTAAAACTAAACTCTGGTTGCGTAGTATCTCCCTCAATCATCTCACAATTCAGATACCGTCCTGCTCCGTTATTGTTACTAGTTTGGATGTGAAGGGCGTGAGTTCGAAAACAGAACTTCCATAACTGCTGCAGGTCAGTTACACATATTACCAATTTATTTTAATAAAATTTACACAATGTTTAAAGCTTAAATGTATACGGTTTCATTGAACAATCAACTGGGGGTTTATTTAAAAAAAATTCTAAAAATTAATTAGAAATAAATTAGGTGTCGGAACTTATAAATAAGTTCCTGTCATATAACTATGATAATCTTCCACGCTTTTACTAAAATTATTATACCTAATCCAACTTCAGCTGTTCAATAAATTTATTGTTTTATTAAAGTTTTCATGTCCATGTACGTAGATAGCGCCTCAAAATCACAAATTCTCTCCTCCACAACTTCCTCCCAGCTAGTTTATTTGCATAATATTTTCAAAGCGATTAAATGCCAAAGGTGGTGTGCGCAGTTCAGTCAAAGCATTTCAAGGACAATTTCCTCTTGCATGCGCGAATGAAAATAACTTAATGGGTTTGCATGAAAACGACGCTATACAAACTTTCGTACAAGTACGAGAAATAGCACTATCAAAATGTGAGACGCGCGAATGTGCTTACCGCGATGCTTTGCAAAAACACTATCCGCCATTTTTTTTTCGCTTTCTACTTTCCACATTTTTCATCATTTCGAGCGATTTAAATGACACTTCTGCACATTAGAGAAAATGTTGAACACAGTGGTGAATTATATGCATACCCCAAGAGAGAGAGACGCCGTATGTGCATAATCATCACAAAGTATACACTCATATGCACGCGCATGTACATATGTATGTGTGTGTGTGTATGCAAATATATTTAGTAGTGTGCACAAATACTTTTTGTGTCAATTGGGAAAATCACGTTGCCGCATTTGTTTGTATTTCCATGTGGTTGAATCGCATGTATAACTCTGCTCTCTCTATACTCACATCCTGTTCACCTGCCAGCTTCCGTATCCGCTTTCCGTCTGTTCCGTTTTTGTTCCGTTCAAACGTACACAAACACACTTGAAGCAACAACAAAAAAATGTCAGCTGCAATTTTAGCGCATTTGCTTTTAACTCTTTTTTCGTGTTGTAACAGCAATTTGCGTCATGCCCATCAATGTACCTACCTACCTTCATAAATGGCTGTGTGTGTGTGTCCATGTGTCCATGTGTGTGTGCGTGTGAATGCTAGAAGGGGAAGTCCTTTTTTTGTGACAATGATTTTGGTAAAATATCAGTTGCATAAAGACACTAGTAATATCCAACCGAGTGTTTAGATAACCCGAATGAAACTACAATAGTCGCGTTTTGCTAGTAGCGTGCAAAATAGAAAAGAAAAAACGAAAAAAAATTGAAGCCATTAACCTCTTACATTGTTTGTGCTAGTACGAAATGGGGTAGATAAAATACGGTTTAGCTTCGATCGTAGTCGCGATGTTTAATAATGGCTTGGGGTTTTATTACAAATAAGAAGCAAACATGTATTTATTGAAAGAGCGTGACTTTTTTTTCAATTGCAATTTCCGTTTAACTCCTGCGTTAATACCCGGGGTAACGGCGCACAGTTTGAATAGCTAGGTTAATAATAAAACTATGGAAAAGAAGTGGCTATATTTTTAATATTAATTTTAAAGAAATTACCGAATTTGAAGCTGGGTATGTAAAAGAATATATTTGGAATATTTTTGGAATCTTTGTCTGTATATTTGCCTGTTTGAACTCGTTAATCTTCAAAACTACTGAAAGATTTGAATGGGGATTTAAATGTTGGTCAGACAATAACATTTCATAAAAATGAGGAGGAAACCCTGTTTCTAAATATATCTTATGCTACATTCCCACTGAACAGAAAGCTGAGATTTCGCAAATGTTAACAAAATCCGACCGAAATCCTTACTCTTATAATACGGTCAAACTTTTAGATACTAAAAAAATGCAACACTTTAGATTTCTTCATTTAAAATGCCAAAATTCTCTGTATAAACAAAAACACAAAAACGAGTTTTAAATTAATAAACATTTAAACATCAACAGAAGCATTAAAATGGAGTATTCAGACACCTGAAGTTGAAGAACCACTTCTCGAGATATAAAAAGACAATGCTAATGACCTTCTTGGATCCAGAAAAAATGAAATTAACTTAGCAAATGCCAATGAATTTTAAAAAGAACGTGCAGTGGAAACACTTAAATAAGTTTTCGAGAGTTCTAGGTCGAAATGTCAGATTTGAGTGCAGTCGGAATATTAGCATCATTTTTCTTTGAATATAATTTTTTTTTTGAATGCCAATGTTCAACTATTGTAGTGGATTTCTTTTTAATTGCAGTGTAGCACGTTTGGCATAGCTAGTACTAAATATAATAAAGCTCTGGAAAAGTCGTGTCTACACTTCGGAAATTTATTTAAAAAACATTGGCGAAGATGAAGCTGGGAATGAAAAATAAAACATTTGGACCATTTTAAGAGTTCATGTTCGTCTGCTTGTATGTTTGAACTCACTAATCTCCAAAACTACTAATGGGATTTTTTTGGGGTTTTAAATGGCGTAAAGACAATACCAATATACAAAGACCGTATATTCTATCAAAATATTACATGAGGAAGAAAAACTTTTCTTACAAATGTCTTCGAATAATTTTCTTTAAAAAAAAACTTTATTTTTTCAACGCCATTAACTGGAGAGGGAGAGTTGCCAGGTTATTGCGTACGCGGACGATCTGGCAATCATTGTCACAGAGAGGTTTCTGGTTACCTTGTGTGAGCTCATGCATGGATATCTAGATACGGTTAATAAGTAGTTGGTCTCGGACCTGCAAACTAACTATGTAACTGTAAATCCGCCTCCGCCGAGTGGCGCTTAACTCGTGCTTTTCCATTAGGGTTAATTATCTGGGTTCAATACTGGATAGCAAATTTTCCTGGAAGTATATTACTATGGAAAGATCGAAGAAGGCTCTGGTTGCCTTGCACTAAAGGGTGCAAAGATCGATCCTCATTATAATCAATCACGTCAAGTTGAATAAAACTCCAGTAAATACTGCAGGAAAACTACTAGTAGCCCAGGACGCCGTCAGGCTGCGCGATATGGTACCGTACCGTCAGACTGCGTTATGCTGAACACAAATTCAACTCAGGTTGTGGTCACAAAGGATTTTATATAGTTTAGACTCAATTCTATCCACAACGGACCATTGGCTGCCAAAAGATGCCTTGGTATCGCCGTTCCCTCTGCGTAGGATTAGGAGGGGTTCGATCTGTGAAACCGAAGGCAGTTAAATACGTTCAGGGATGAATTGAATCTTCATGGCAGAATTGAAGGTGGAGTATACTGCGGAGAGCTCTGTTGAAGGAGAAAATATTGATTACCAGGTCACAGGCGGAGATGGTCGTCATAAAGAAAGCCCCCGAATGGTTGCTTACCAGTGCCACCTCTGTAAGGGAACTGACTATTTACTCCGACAGCCAAGCGGCAATCAAAGCCATGAACTCATTAACAATGCGATCGAAAGGGGTTCGGGGTTCCTCCGGCTACTTATAGGCTACTTTTCAACGAAAGGGATTGCGATCTGCTGAGCAAACGCTGCGCAGCTACTCGAACATTTCGGTTTGAGAGGCCTTTTTTGGCCAGAAGTAAACCTGAAGAGTTCACGGGGGCTTCTATGGTTATCCAAGCCGCAACTCTAATTGATTATGGAAGTACTGACAGGGCACGGTCCAAAAAAAAGCCCAGGTGGTGCGGCTCAATATCAGTACCAACCCAAACTGCAGGAGCTATTTTTGGAGGATGAAGAGGTTGAGTCATCTCAACAATTTATACTCAGTTGTCCTGCCTTCGCGAGACGAAGACTAGCTATCGAGATTAGTCAGCTCCGTAGCTGAAAGAGGATTCCTACAGTAACACCTCAAAGGAGTTCTTCTAGTATGAAGTAAAATGGGGCACCTTTCGTTTACGAATTTGTCATCGGTTCTCACTTGATTTATTACAATTCATACGTTTGTTCGATTTCGTTAAATAATAAGTGCTCATCCAAGTTTATTCGCTTAATATGACGTAAAATTATGAATGACATCGTCGCTTTGCAATATTCCAGGAAACAAAATCGAAAAAAGTTTTAAATTTGGTTAACAATAGCACATAAAAAAATACTTTTCACTAATTTTAAAATTTTATAGTCGCATTTAACAAAATCTGCAAAGGATTCAGTCGAGCGAGCGCAGAGTGGTTCCAAACTGCAAAAAAGATACAAATTATGTTTCATTAACTTTATTCTTTTATCTCTCTTGTTCTAAATTTTATGTTCAGTTTCTATTAGTTTATTCCTTTTTACTTCACTTATTTTAAACAAGGAAAACAACTTTCTAATACTTATCTTCTATTTATATAAAAATCTCCTGTAACGGTGTTTGAGGTCGAACTCCCCCGAAACAGCTAGACTAATTTTGATGAAATTTTCTGTGTATATTTGGTAGGTATAAGAATAGGTCGTAAAGTATACTTTATGCTTGGGAGAGGGTTGCCACCTTTTTGAAAAGTCAACTTTAATTAAATTATACAAAAGTTATATGAAATATGAAAATATGGGTGCCAAACTGATCAACTCGCTGAAAAGCAGACTTATGGAATATAGAGCGTTGCCACCTGCATGAAAATTGGAATATAATAAAATTATACACAAGTTATATCAAATAGTAAAATATGGGTGGCAAGCGGCTCCGTGTTGCTGAGGAGGCGGGTTACAGCTAGCTATATTTTAGAGAAGGTTGTCATTTGCTGGAAAAGACGAATTTAATTAAATTATGCTAATACAAGAACATGGGTGTCAAACTATTTGTTTCGTTAAAAGAAGTTTAAAGGTATATTTTAAAGAGGGTTGCCACCTTTTTAAAAAGTGAAAGTTAATTAAATTATGCACAAAGATATAAAACATTGGAGTATTAGTGCCAAACTGTGTGTTCGTTTCGGCGAGAACAAGGTGCATCCAATTATTTTAAGAGGGTTGCCACCTTAACCGAAATGCGCCTTTTGGCAACATATGCAAAGGACAATTAATAAACAAATATAGGCAGGGCAATGTCTGCCCGGAGCTTTCTAGTTACTTATAAAAAAAAATTAAATAATCCCAAAACATTCCGTTAGCGGATGATTTAAGAAGCCATTTTCAAACAAAAAAAATCATAGAGAAGTCCGTATTTGCGTTTTAACTGTGAGCTTTCTTGAATACCGAAATTACTTACTTAAGGGCCCTATAGGTACACTGTTTTTTTTTTTTATATGTTACGAAGGTTCTTATCTCCGGCAGATATGCGTTTTTTGGGAAAGAGAGCGCACCGCATGGGAAGCCCTAATGTATAACGTGCGGACTCCGCTTTTTGGGTGGGTATTTTATTATAGTTATAAATATATAAATATGTATTTGTGTGTGTAAGTATCAAGCTTTTGAGATTTTTTGTGTCATATTATAGTATACATAATATGAATTCACATGATATATGTTGTTGTATTGTATAATAAAACCAACAATTGTACTTTTATAGCACTTTTTAACAGGATTTTTAGCAACAGCGATAAGTTTTTATAAGTCTTTCATTTTACATAGTTTTTTTATTTTCCATTCTTCACACAAGTATTGTAAAGTCCTAACACTTCCTGCTGACTTACTCTAAGTATTACTACATTTTTATTTATTTTTATTCTCCTCTTACTTTTATTACCACTATTCTACTTTCTGCGTTTATGTGCATTTCTCTCTTGCAACAACCATTGACGCGTATTCGTACATTGTAAATACTTATATTTCTTTTCTTGTTTTTTTTTTCCTGCCTCTCACGCACCACTGAGCCGTTCAATGTACAATTTTCAAACGCATTTTCGTTTCTATTTATTTGCTGCACTCCCTGGTTTTTTCTTTGTATTTATTTTGCACTTTGAATTGCAGCAAAGCATTGAAAACTAAATGTTGTAACGCTTGCTTATCTAGACATTTTCGCAATGAGTGAACAAAAAATGCACATTCAATGTTATATCAGTTAGTAGTGGCAAATTCGTTGAAGAAAAGAATTGGCGAAGCAGAAAATGCAACTGTAGTGCATTCAACAAATGGAGCTACAGGGTTTAGCTCCATACATGCACACATACATGCATAGTATATGTGTGTATGTGCGTGTGTGTGTTTGGTGTGAACTTAATGTGTGCTTTAAGTCACACGCATACAAACCAAAAAAAAAAAAAATAAAAATAAAAATAATTGAAGTAAAATATATTCGGAAGAGAAGTCATCGAATTAAGGAAATCAAAATAAAAGCGTGATCAACTAATGTGCCAGAGCGAAGATAGTTTTACGAAAGCACTGTCCGATAAAGGTTTACTTTTAGCTATTTTATTAAATGAAAACTTAAATGAAAAAGAAAAAACGAAACTGGAATCAGTGAAATGTAAACCAACTGTGTATAGTAGATGGTTGCATTGATTTGGGTGCGCAGCAAAAGTATGACTGATTTATCGTTACTTGTATGCACAAATACTGAGACGGTGAATAATAATATGCCTGAATAATTCCGGAAATTTTCAAATTCAACTTATATTGTTTCTCTATTTCGTGAATTTCGTCTGCAAACAAAAATTATTGAAAATATTTTAATCAGTCATGTAAAAAACAAGAAATGAAATGGGCGGATCAAGTTACGAAAACCATATGAAAACGTCTGCTACTGTTGCCATGTAAACGAACGCTAGGTAAGTGTTGGATTTGTTAAATGGTGACAGTAAAAGCGCAGCCGAAGAAGAGTAAGATCTGTGACATCCCGTTGGAAGACCTAGGCGAAATTCGAAAAGCTACGAAATATCGAAACTAATGGGTTTATAGCTGAACTATTTAATTATGGTGACAATGCAGCATATGTACGGACAAATCCATATGCGCCGTCTGAATTTAAATCCGTTAAACCGTCAACGGACTGAATCAGCTTTCAAAAACACGAGAACAAGTTCCATAAATATCGCGATTACTGAATTTTGTACTCCAGCAACATTACCAGCCCCATCAGAGTTGGGGCAAACCTTTCCGAGACATATGACACCAAACAAGTTTTCAGATAGGGTGATTTCAACAACTTTATGTTGGGAAAATATAATTGGAGCTGGACCATTGTTTCTTCCATTTTCGAGCTGAATAAAGGAACGAAGATTTTACGCCTGTCGGGGAAGAAGGCAAAATTAATTAACAACTCATAAAAATAAGCACAATCTCCACCACCAGTTCCGTAGACTTTCGGAGAGCAGCCTACCATGGTCTGACTGGCATTCTCCTCATCCGAGATGAGGCGATATTCTACCCGGCCCTACCACCATTTCTTCAAAACTGACCCTCTTGAAGAGTTCGCCAACCGTACCGGAGCCGGAAGTCACTTTATTCTTCATTAGTGCTTTCTACTGTAAGATTATCCGCCATTTGCAGCTTGCCTGACATATCTTGTCTATAGACATAGCAGTTTAAGGCTTATAAGCCATAGTTTTACCGCTAATCGTCATTTGCTGTCGATCTCGCCCATCTTTGTTGGGTAACTCGAGCCTGTCCGTATCAGATGCAGAAATTTTCCGGGCCGGTGTGGAAATCTGGGATCCACAGTGTACACGACTTACTTAGTGCAAGTGGTTAAGGTGTTGCCTTAAGAAGTACGAATACGAGTTAGTCGTGGAGGTCGGTAGTTGTTAATTTGTCTATAGTTCTTCCTATGAAAAATGACCTTCATCCCATAAAACTTATTACTTTTCCACAACGTTAAAAAGAAAAATATTTTCACCATAGCCTTAAAAATTCAACAAATGATCAATAGGAGCAAATATTTTTCTAATCTTTAACAGAAAGAGTGCATGATTATAATTGACTTCCTTTATTGATTTTCCATCACGTTTACCTTTTTTGTGCGAAATCTCGAAAAAACTTTACAACAATAAATAAAACACAATTGTGCGTTTCGCGACCCAAAACTTTTTTATTGTATACTAGTGTTATTTTTGCTAAATTAAATTTAATGTTGCGAGTGATTAAAAAATATTTCGTTTGTTACTTTGAGTACTTTCGAGTAAAATATATGTAGATTGCTACATTAATATATATCTTTTATGAGCTCATAAAATTTCCCCTACCCCATATTTTCATATTAATCGTAAACCTTCACAGAAGCGGACAGATTTGAACTGTAAACAGTTACAACATAATCAAAATATGCTCAGTTTAATTTTTGACAGGAAGTCAAACAGCTTATAGCCCTCCACATCCTGCTCAGTAATTTACACAAATATTTATTTATTTGTATTTCCCAAAAAACTCATTAATTCAAATCGCGCTCATCTTTTGCGCCACCCACATTAGCCTTCCTCTTCTTATCCATTACACCACTCTCATTATACAACAATATTCTAATCACGAATTCTAAAGGGCACTCACGTTCCGCGCCCCGCTGTGCCTTGCTAAAAAAAAATCGTTGCGTCCTCGTAATCAGCAACGCATAGAGAGTTAAAAATGAATTCGTGTGTCGGTCATAATGCTCATTTTTTGCAACATCGCTTTTATTTCATGCCACTAAATTTTATGTATAAAAGTCCGCTTTGAATTTATGCCACACAGACATATGTAACCACATTTTTTGCGAATGGGTACTTGTAATTCCGCATGGAAAAATTAAAAGACAAACCCTGGCAAATTTTTGGAAAGTTATCACCGACAAAAGTGAATACGCAAAATGTGAAAAATTCCATTTTATGGAGCAAGCGAGTGAATGAGGTAAATAAAAATAAATCTGAAATTTGCAAGTGAATATCTTACGCCAACCGTACACGCCGTATACACTGAACGGGGCTTATTGGCGCATAAACTAATCCATGCACATAAACTACATACATGCACACACACACACACACGCATGTAGGTGTGCATTCATAAGTTAGGTGTAGTGCAACGATTCTAACACCTCAACCTCAATAACCGCTACATGCAACGCTCTGGTTTATATTTGCTTTGCGGCTATTTTGCACCGCTGCAGCTCCTTCTGCTGCCGCTGGTTTCTGATAGCGTTGCTCCAGTGCCGTCGACGGTGGTGCTGTTAAAGCCGCTGTTGCTGATGATAATGGCGATGAAACTATTGGTGTGCGGGTGTGTGGGTGTGTGTGTGTGGATATGCAGCGATGTTTTCATGTGTGTGTGTATGTGTGTGCGTGTGAATGCATAAGTGGTGTTGTTAAAGTTGTTGGCGTAGTGATTTCAGAGATTGTACTAAAAAAAATCCTTTTTAATTTTCGAATACTCAATTTCGCACAACTTTACCCCACATCGCGCTAGTTTGCTTTTGTGTGTGTGTGTGTGTGTGTGTTTTTTTTTTTTTGCCTTCTTTGTACAGTTTCATTCCACGATTAGCAGACATTTTGGTGCCGGTTGGACGCATGAATATAAAACGCTTGGAAATTAAGCAACCAGTGTGTTGCAGTGTTCTAAGCAGGCACCGAAAGTTATGTTTTTTTTCAATTTCAATGAAAAAAAAATCAAAAACTTCCAAATATCATAAAACAGTATATGTATACTTTCCCAGGAAGATATATAAATCCGTTACGATTTTAGAAATTTTAAGCAATGTCTGTATAATATATTTAATAATTATTTTTTAATTTTTATTAATCGCGCAGAAAAAATAATCATACTCGTTTTTCGAGTAAGAAGAAATTGTATCTCTTAAGCAAAAAGTGTTTGCTAACAGCTGCTTGGGCAAAATATATTTCTGACGCAAAAAAAATATATATATTTTTTGAGAAAATATTAAAAAAAAAGAAAATATATTTAAAAAAATACCTTTTTTCCGAAAGTAAAACTTTTAAACGAGGGTTGGCAACTGTTTTTTGCATTTTCAGTGCATTCAAAATATATTTAGAGACCGTAAAATGCGGTTTCCACAGCGGAATGAAAGTCCCCGAAACATATCGGAAAAAATAATTTCCGGTCAAAATCAAAAATACGTGTCTGATCATTTTGACCAGAAAGAAAAATATGACCCGAATTGACCGGTTCTCTTTACATGGAAAGGCTCGAATGTAATTTTTTTTTGCACTGAAATAATATTTAATATTTTTGGCAATTGTTATTTTGTGAATATAAATAATAAGAATTTGTTTTCATTAGTTTTTTTCCAACAAAATAAATGTCGACGAGGACATAACAAAAAAAATTTACCGCCAAACCGTGAGTCGAAAAGCAGTGTGGCGTTTTGAGTGTTTCCGTCTGCCAAACAAAAAAATAAAACTCGAGATCAAGTTTTTATTGCTCAAAGATAAAATAACGTTTAAAAACTGAGTCTTATTTTCGATAAAAAAAAAAAATATAACCAACAAATTAATGTTTATTTTTGATAAAAAAAAAATCTCAAAACACTCGTATTTTTGTTCAAAACTCACCAATGTATTATTAAGATTAGATTTTGACTTTTTTGATAGAACTCATAATTATTTCGATCCCTTGTTCAAAGTTTTTTCGAAGTTTTGACACCAAATAGATTAGATAGAATAAAAATATTCAAATGTTGTTTTCATTTTGCTTTTGAAATAAATTCCTTCTTCTTACTCATTTTTCTTCAAAAGTGACTTATGTGTTTTACCGTCATGTGTGTTTTTCCAGATATACGGAATATTTACGTGTTGACACTATATTTTTGTGTATTACCAAAACATTTCGGATTGAGTGCCTGCGTTTACATAAACCTTTACTGCAAAAACAGCGTATCTTTGATATACATAGTTCCTGCTTTTTGACTTCTCGCTATAATAAATGTGAAACCTATCTTGCCACTCGATATTAGGAGCACCACGTTTGAATCTCTTTCAAGGAATGTCAACTGACCCTGAAGAGCTCTGCTGAGATTCCAAAGACCCACGGAACAGTGAAAGTGTGGACTAGACTATTGAGTTACTGGAGGACTACTCTGATTAGTTTGATGCATAGTTGCTTATGGCAATGGAAATCAAAGTCGCCACCGATTCGGTCCATGGCACGCTTTTTCTCACGTATCATTTTGCAAGAGATATTCCAAGTTCACGCTTGAAAATTCGTCGCATTGTTGGTTTGTTTAGTTGCCAAATTTGGTTTCACATCTTTGAAGATAACCAAAGTTTTTACAGCTGAAATGTGGATCAATTTTGCGAAGCTTTTAATAACCAACGATTCTTCATTTGAAGGTAAACCAAGATAAAAATACTCATACTCAATTTGATAGTTTAAGAGAGCAGCGTTTTGAAGCAAACTATCCCTAACCAGAAGCTCACTACGCAGATTTTCTACATTATATTTCATCTGTCTGCTTCTGAAATAGTTAGCCTTTGAAACTTCAAAAGTTATTTATTGCTAGCTATTTTTTTGTATACAATTATTTTCAATTTCCCAACTTTTGAGCCTATTTTATACCACTGTAACTGCACTTTTGAGATCACACTTGTGCCACTAAACCAACCAGCTTCAAATGTATGCCAATCTGCGATGCCTGGCTGCCTGCACGAGAGCAACTGCCACAGTTACCAACGTACGAATATTCACCTAAAAATACTTGCCCACAAAAATACATACATACATACCTACACTACTAATATGCATGTTATGGATGTGCATATGTATGTGTGTATGTATGCCAGTCACAAACATCATACTTACACAAAATCTGTAGCGCAACTCACACAATTGCTGAAAATGTAAAAGAAGCGAAAGGAACGTAGGCACATCATCATATCTACATATGTACAGTGGTGAGCATAAAAAAGGGATGAGAGATTTTCAACAGAGGTATTTTGTACGATTATTATGCTATATTATACAATAAAATTCAGAGCGACTTAATATAAGTAATTTCCTCCGCTAAAGTCCCGACTCACTAAAACATAAATTACCTACTTATTTTCGTTCAAATGACTTCGCGTAAACCAATTGCGATCACACGTATTATACCAAATTTATCTTGCCTATTATCTTGATAATATCTTCTTTGTTTTTAATTTAAGATCATGGAAGAAAGCTTCTAGGTGCATTTAAAATCAAAGAATAGTTAAGTGAAATGGTAATATTTCAAAATACATCGACCAGTTTGGTTATGGGAGAACACATTTTTCGATTATTATCGATGAAATTTTTAGCCGACACTGATTTGTTCGTGATTTGGTTCCTGATTATCGTAAATCAACCTCATCAAGTACTCCATTTTATCTCAATCTATTGACAAACTTTACAAGGCGAAATTGCATAGTGTCATTGTAATTTGTTCATAAATTAAAAATGAGCCATAAATTACCATTGTGTATCAGGGCTTTAAGTTCTTTATAGACATTGCAAAGGTGAAAATTTGTTCAGTTCCTATTGATCAAGCCATTAAATTTTTTGCTGTGATACAACCCCTTCAAATTTTAAAAGGGCATTGCTAAACGTAGTCTCAAAATTATTAGTTAAATTATTGTTTGAAGGCCAAATTACTATGTAGAATTTCGGTCCGAAATAAGCTGGTTATCGCTTCCCCGAACTCAAAACTCCAAAGCAGCTACAAGTGCTCCTGGTGATGCCAGGTAGGGCAGGTAACCGATGCAGTAGATCAAATAAAAAAATTTGTTAAGAAAGATGATTGCATGATTTTGGTATAAACTATATTACCACATAATTATTACTTTCACGTATAGATCGAATATTTTCAACCGGAGCCTCAATGGTCAGAAAAAGAAATCAACATTTAGTCGGATTATTTAATTGTTATAAATGGATTTTTAGCATTTCGATCAAATTTTATCGTAATTTAGTGACTTTTATTTTTTCCATAACTTTTTATTGGTTTTAAAACGATTGTTTTTAATAGCCTAATTAATTTAATGTATACAAAAATGGTATTTTGCTGAAATTTGTTATTTGATCTTTATAGCAAATGGGTATATCTCCAAAACTATTTTATTAAACTTAGTACTTGAATTTTACATTTCACGCACAATTTGGAAAATCATGCAAATGCGACAAAAACTGCGTCCACCTCTCATATAACGGTAATTTATGAAAACCAAGAACAAAATTGTTATTTTAATATACAAGATAAGATTGGAGAACAGAATATGAGGTTTAAAAAAATTTGGAAGTAAGCGTGGCACCCTCCAATTTATAGAAAACTGGTAAATCTCTGAAATTACTGCACCGTAATATATCAAATTTGATACACATTTTACATTTCAACCCAATAGGCACAGATTCGAAGGAATATTACAAAAATATTCAAATTATCCGATATTTTATTAAATTTTGTAACACATTCGATCTAAGATGGAACGATGAGTTTAATTATGGAAAGAGAAAGGCGCCAAAACCCCGAATATATTAAATGCATAATACATTTTTGGTTTAAATTAAAAAAAAAAGTTCTTTAAGTTTTAAAAATTGAAGCCCACTTTCGACAAACCAGAGTATCTATCTTCTTAACTCAGATTTGGCCGGATAATTTGATAAATTTGCTTATACAGCAGCAGCAAGTTAGGTATCAACTCAGAGCTGAAAATATAAATATTTAACCTATCAATTATTTAGGATTAATTTGTTAAGTTTGTGACATTCTGTTATAAAAAAACATTATTGATTTGTCAAGCAAATTTTGTTGAATAAGAAAACAAAAAATTCGCAACGAATCGCTTTTTTCAACAATGCTAACGAAGCCATCGAATAGGTAGGCTCAAATTTCTTTAAAAGAGTTTTGGCAAAAAGAGGCGATCACTTCCACGATATTAGAAACCAAGCATACCAATAATTTCGTTGTTGTACAATACAAGAACCTGAAGCAATTATATTGATTTAAGATTTTAAAAAAATCAAAAAATTCAAAGCAAATGTCAAATAGAAAATTAAAAAGAAATTACATATCCTAAATTGGCGGATTTATTTGATGCAAAACAATGTCCGGGTTAAAAAATTAACAATTTAACTCTAACTTACTTATCTCTTTATTCATAAATTTAACTATGAATTTTCTTCAGCCGGTTTTATAGCAAGTACTGCATATTTGAAATAAAATATGAGGCGCATATTTAAAGTTCGGTTCCACGCGTACTTCGACGCCTTTTGGCTTATTTAGATTAACCATTCAGTTGACCAAAATTTAACATTAAAATAAAATATACCCAATAAAATTAGTTGAAACTCAATGGCTTTGTAACGGAATTAGTTCTGAACGAAATAAGCATTTAATATTTATTTTCATATCTTATGGATAAAATTGCACCAATTCCAAAGACATCCTCGTCCTCGTCATTGATTTCAAAACAAAGAAATGTTTTTCGCCGATTGCGAAACTGGAAGTGCCAAATAATCAAAAAGCACGCGAACGATGCGAAGGCGGTTAGAAGGAGAACACAAAGAGGAACAAAAAAGCAGAGGTTCCCCAGTTGCTTTTGTAAAAAACCAGCCTGCAAAGTAACAATTACGCACAGTGTGCGTAAATCGCATATACATATATAAAATTTGTTTTTGAAATAAATAAACTACCAACGAATCACTGTTCTTAAATTTTTTCATACAAAATGTTCTTCCAAATAAGTGTGGGAAGGTTTTGGATTTGGTTTTCGTTGATGATATTTCCAGATCTTCTCTAAATCAATGTGATCCCCTAGTTTTGCCAGAAGACGTTTACCATCCGGCAATTGAGATAACTTTCGAAATCATGGGTGTTGCTCGGGGGTATGATACGACAGCAGTCGGTTCTAGTACTCCCTTTGATTTTGCTAAGGCCGAACTAAAAAAAATAAGAAATGAACTTTCCAATTTAACATGGCCCAATTATAGTGGTGATGTTGAAGAAAACGTAATGCATTTTAATACCACATTGTATAGTTTATTTCTAAAATTCGTACCTAAACGTGTATGCGTTCAAGACGAACCAATACAGTTATGGTTTAATAAGGAACTGAGAATGTTGAAAAATAAAAAATCGCGTATCTTCAAACAATATAAAAAACAGGTTTACTTACAGATTACTTAAAGAACTCAGTTCTGCGACATAAATATTTCAAATTAAATAAGAAATCTTACCAAGAATACCTAAATAAAATGAAAAAGAATATTATTTGTAACCCTAAATCATTTTATGGTTTCGTAAACTCAAAGCATAAGGTAAATGGGTTTCCTTCAAATATGAGGTATCAGAACACTGTGTCTAGTGACAATGAAGACATTGCTAACCTATTTGCACAATTCTTTGAGTCTAACTATTCCACTAAAGTCAATCTTCCCCTTATAAATATCCATATTATCTATATACTAATAATTCGATTAATGTTCCAGTAATATCTTCTGAAGATGTATTATTTTACCTGAAATCTTTAAAAGAATCATTCAGGTACGGTCCTGATATGATTCCGACATGTATTCTTAAACAATTTGCTGATTATCTATATCTGCCTTTATCAAACTTGTTTAACTTGTCGCTAAAAGAAGGTAATTTCCCGTCTGTTTGGAAAAAGTCTTTTATAATCCCTCTTCATAAAAGCGGCAATAGGTCTTCGATTGAAAATTACCGCGGAATAGCAAAGCTATCGACAATTCCAAAACTATTTGAAGCAATTATTACTAATCAGTTAAAATATTCGATCTCTTCATCAATCGCAAACTCTCAGCACGGATTTTGTAAGAGCAAATCAACTATTACCAATTTACTGGAATTCACAACTCATGTTTCAAATGGTTTTAGAGAAAATATTCCAACAGATGTTATATACACCGACTTCAGTAAAGCTTTTGACAAAGTTTGTCACCCCTTACGCATCCACAAACTTGATCTGCTGGGCTTTCCACCCTCTCTCCTCCGCTGGATTTCTTCTTATCTACATGATAGATCTCAAATCGTTATATTCAAAAATGCTTTTTTCAATGTCATTAATGTTACTTCGGGAGTTCCCCAAGGCAGCCATCTAGGCCCGATTCTGTTTTTGTTATTCATAAATGATATTACTACTGCAATAAGATATTCGAATATACTAATGTATGCGATTGAAGAAAGAAATTTATTACAAATAGATATTAACAGCTTAGTTGATTGGTGCAACATAATTTATATGCCACTTAACCTTAAAAAATGTAAATTTATGAGTTTTTCACGAAGAACTATTCAGCCAGCTTCTTACATAATAAATAACTATACTCTGGATCAAGTGTTTGACTTTGTTGACTTGGGAGTTACAATGGATTCCAAACTTAATTTTAATAGTCATGTTAATGCTATAGCTAATAAGGCTAGAGGAATATTTATTTGCCTTTATAAAACGATGGTCAAAAGAATTCAAGGACCCATATGTAACAAAGGCTCTTTTTACAACGTTAGTAAGACCTATGCTAGAATACGGTTCGATAGTTTGGAGCCCACGTTATCAAGTTCACATTGATCCGCTGGAATCAATTCAAAAACAGTTCTTACTTTTTGCCCTAAGAGACTTTAGATGGGATTCTCGGCTTAATCTTCCTCATTATACTGATCGTTTGAAGCTAATAAATCTTCCTACTCTTTCCAGCCGTAGAGAAATGCTAGGCATAATATTCATTACTAATCTACTCACAGGGTCTATCGCAAGCACACTTCTTATTGCCGAAGTTAAACTTAATGTTCCTTCTCGGAATTAAATGAACCTTTCCGATGTTTATGTCAAGATTTCAACTGTCTTTCCTGCACTTTTGATATTTCGGACTCACTTTTCACCATAAAAAGAGCTGTATTGTCCTTTCTCAATAAATGATTAACGGCGGTATAATTTATTTTTTGATTCAGCTGATGAAGTTTTTTTTCTGTAGCTGAGCAGTTTTGGATCTCGACGCTTATCAAATTTTTCCTTTTAACAACTCGGCACAAAAAAAAATTATAAAATAAAAATAAAAAAAAAATAGATCCGTACGTCATGCGGACTGTGCCCCTCGCGTCGATTGGGCGGGAAAGAGGGTAACCGTTGGGCTTATTGTTATTATAAAATATATGAAGAAATCTACCCACAAGGGCGAAAATACATATGATTTTTTTTCCCGATCAAAAATAATGGCTATCCTTAGATTAAAATTTAAGCGGTGTATATTTGGTGACTCTGCACATCAAATTCTCAATCAGAGTTAGATCTCGAAGAGACTTGCGTTTCCGTGGCAGATTCTCAATGTCCTTTCCCCCTCAACACGCACTACTTTGTACGCACTATAGTCCTGGATAAGCGAAGCTGATGTGTCGCTTAAATTTTTTTGAATTATGTTCCATATTATTCCATACTATTATTACGTACCTAATTTTTGAAACATCGCTGTATTTTTTTTTTTTTTGTAATATGTGGCTAACCAATTCATATGTTTCTCACATGTTAGTGAATTTGAATCTGGCTCACAATGTATGCTTTTATTATTAAAGTGGATACTCCTCTCTACCAGCGCTAATATGTATGTAAATATGTGAAGTGTATGTGTATGTGTGCAGCGGTTGATGTATGAATAGCTCATAATCCCAGCACATTATATACGGGGCGTCGGCGTGTATGGCGGTTTAAAAGTAGAAGAGATGTACATATATGTAATATGTATGTACGTGATAATGAACAACGGAAAGCATTATATTTATTATTAATATTGCAATACTGCCACTACGTTCAGAGGTGTTGCAATGGAGTGGTTTATACGAACACATACATACACACACACACACACACACACACACACTTGATATTTACTATTTCCCCTTTTACGATAGCGCACAAAGTTTGCCTGTCGATGTCGATACTACCCGGCAAAAGCATTGGTGTTGTAATTTTTTGTAACATATTCATATACATATATATACATCTTTTTCTTTGTATTCCATTCTACCTATTTTAATTTTGTTTAACCGTTATACATTTTACGCTATACTGACTTTACAAGTGCACATACACCAGCGTTGTTAATTAAAAATATAAATAAATATTTATATGAAAAGTATTCTTATATGTTCTACGAATTCCATATTTATAAAGAAATAGAATTAAAATAAAAAATTGTAGTACGTTTTCGTACCTACACATATGTACATACTTATGTGTGTATGTGTGAATGTGTATTAAAATATATTACCTACTTGCTTTGCAGATTAGCGGCACATATTTCGTAGCATACATTGCAACGAGAGATACTTGCCACACTTGAGCATAGCACGCTTTTTTGCTCTTTATGAAACACTTGGCGTATACTCAATTTTCCGTTTGAGTTATTAAACAGCACGTGGCAGAACTCGAAAGTTTCGTGAACTCGGCAAAGTTGTGAAAATCAAAAGAAGCATCATAATTGCAATCAAATAATAATTCTCAATTCGCACAATTGTCGCATATTCAAAGAACTCAAAGAGCATAGGCGAGCAAAATAAATAGCACAGATACTAAAAGAAAAAGAAAAAAATTGCAAATTGTTCAAGCGAATAATAAAATTGATTGACTCATATCATTGGATAACTTAGTCGTAAGTTGCAAAGTGTTGCTAATGTATCCAAAAATTGATTTTTATTGGAAAATGATTATTATGCATCATTTTCAGTAAACTTCCTTAAAGGATCGACAGGTTTAAAAATTAATTAAAAATAAGCCAATATTAGAACAGAGCGGTTGTAGATTTTTCTACTAAATTGTGGGGGTCTGGTAAAAGTTAAGCAAGAATTAGGAATAAATAAATAGCACTAACTGTTTTTAATTTAAATTTAATTATTAATTGTAATTTCAATTTTAATACAAAAACTACGTAAATTATTCCATTGCAGTATGAGTAAAATTTCGGGGTGTGTTTTTCAATTGACGCCATCAGACTTTGTCCAGATATTCTGCTGACGTTTGCACTTCTTTTTCAGTTTATTTTTAACGATAGCCTAATATTTCTAAAATTGACTGAGCTTAGGGCAATTGAGCGGACTAAACACTTATTGCAATATATCTACGTAATTTTCTTTGCACCGATTCAAAATTGCGTTTAAGTAGTGAAAAAGTTGCCAAATCTGGCCAAAACTTTAACGGAGAACAATGAAAACGTATAAAAGGCAATCAACTGTTCCGGAGTCGTTCTTTGATGTTTAGTTTGGACATCGTTCTGCCAATTAATACGAACGCCCTTCTCTTCAGTCCAAAACTGCCAATTACTTGCCATTAATTTATATTCCATGTTATAACGCAAAATAAAATTTGTGTCCTTCGATTTGATTCAAATCTAGCTTTACATATGCCAAAAAAAAAATACAACCTTTAAATTTTATCAACAATTTATCATACAACAATTGCGTATGAGATTTTGAGATTACACAATTTTGTTTATCTGAATGATTGGGATATTTTATAGCACAAAATGATTTTAACCCCGCTCTTAGTCCTATTGACCGACCTGTACTTTTTGAGGTTTCGATTTTTTTTTTGGCAATACCGTTATCAGAAAAGCCGGGTTTATTCTTTTGGTCACGTATCACGCGAGTGTCCAAATATAAGTTTCTTGTAGCGATTTTTTTATAATTTATTTCAGTTCTATAAAAGGCTTCAGTCTTTCACATAACCCTATAGAAAATATTTAGCAACCAGGTTCCATGGTAGTAGGCGTTGATTTCAGTATCGACCATATTCTGGAAATGAGCCGGTGCATTAACTATACCGGCTTCTCGCCGTCGTACTTCAGTAACTGAGCTGACATCCCGTCAGCCCCAGCGGCCTCGTTTTTTTTATGCCCGCTATTATCATTATTTTTTTATACCCGTATATCGGGCCTTCGATTCCATCTCCCCTCATTCGAGATTGGGGCTTTTTATCTCCGACATTTTCCCCGCCACTGCCATTAGGCAGCGCGGAGAAGTGCTCTCTCCACATTTGGAGTGTACTCTGGATGTCTGTTACCAGGTCGCCATTTTCATTCTTACATGAAGTTGTTTTTAGCCCGCATATCAGTCGCCGTATATTCTTATAGTATTTTCGACCATATTCTGTTCCTCTTTCGGAAGGTTCACCTCGCTTCCTTATTCCACTTCCGTTATTGGTTCCGTACTTTTTGAACCGCAGCTTGGCTCTGTTAGAAGAACCTTTGCTTTCCATAACAGCGCGGCATTCCAGGTTTTTCGGTTTCAAGTTCCATTGTTTCATCTTGAGATCGTAAATTTTTAATTTATAAGTTGAAAAAGTAATGATTTTAAGAACATTTTAAATTTATTTTATGACATGTTGTATTCTATTGACTATTATATTATTAAACAAATAAACTACAGATACAAAAATTTGTATGCACAAAATTGTCAAATTATGCACCAAGCTTGTTTAATATTTAAATGAAAAGAGAAACCTTATTTAAATTTTAAGAACAATGTCGTCTTCCAAATTAGACTTTTTTAATTTTGTACGACGAAAAAATTGTATCCAAAAAATTGTGCGACGCGGAAAATAATACATTAGCTAAAAATTTAAACAATATAAAAACACAACGTATTTATTAAAAAATTGCTAAATTTTTAATTTGGTTATTTGGAAATATAAAAAACAAAAAGTATTTTCTAGCTTAAGGGCATTGAAAGGTAGGCATTTAGCCACAAACGACAAAAACTCACAGCCAGTGTGGTGCTACCACTTTATGTGACCGCTAAAAAACGCGAACCAAAAAATTTCAACGGCATTAACACCACAAGCTTGACACACGCAAATCAACATATATTTTTATTGCATACTTTTAGGCTAAACTTACTGGAAACAAGGCAAAACTAAGCTTAGAATTTTAATAACCCAGTAGGAAATGCTCTGCCCAATATTGTTGGTCAGTGACAGGCATTATGGAATAAAAACTCTCAAGCCATTCGATAGTGCCTTTCAATCCATAAGAAAAACAAATGCAACTGCTCAACTTTCTACTAAAATATTTTATAAATTTTAACAAATCCGAAAAGAGTTTCACGAAACCTTAAAAATGTTCATAACAATTTTTAGAAAATATAATATAGTATTAGCCGAAATTCCATTTAATTTAATTTTTTGTATTATTATTTTCTTTTTCTGATGGTGTTAAATCCTTTCTTTAATATAAAAATAAATGTTGTCCATTCCTTATGCTGAATATGTCTGGTTGCTGGAAGAAAGTTCGCATACCATTAGCAAAACAAAGAAAAAACATACAAATCCAACGTGAAGGTAGAGCCCCTTCAAATTTAAAATACTTATAAATCGTACTGAAATTTAATGGGCTGTAAAACTGCAAGCCCGAAAAGTCTCCGAAACCACAAAGTAATAAGTTTTCAGTTTTAATGAACATTTTTGGATATTTATTAATTTATATACATATATGGTAAAAAATAAATTTAAAAGAAAAACAAATTCAAATTTCCGAAACCTGAACTCGCTAGGATTTCATTCATTCATTGCTCAACAGCTCAAATGTTTGGAACCTTTGAACATCGTGAGCAGCTAAGGAAAAATAGTTGATTTCACAATCAATTAATTCTTTAGAAAATTTAAATATAAACGCTAAATACTCTAGGGCACAATACGATTCATATACTTTGACCTCTTCCGCTGTACGAAGGGTAATGGTCCATTTCTACTACAATGAAGAATTCTGCAAAGTCGGCAACCCAATTTAGGGACTTTTTGGTATCGTCAAATGAACTTACCTCGGCTACTTTAGGAACCATTGGCGTCATTCTAAAACAATACATGAAAACCATTATAAATATTTGTAATTTGAATTAAACAAATATTTTATTTTACTTACTTTGATCAAGCAAAAATAAACACCGCTCAAAATTTTATTGAGCAGCACGTATTAATTTGTTTTTTTTTTTTCTATTACACTTGGTGATTTTCGCTTATTTTGACATTTAGTTTACTAAAGTTGCCACTCTTTACCACTTTGAATAAATTTAAAGAGGCAGCTGTTTAGTTTCGTTAAGAAAAAGTGAGTGAATCGCACAATCGTTAGTGCAAACGACAAATATTGGCGACAAAAATTGCGATTGTCAGATCGTTTAGAGATAGTGAATCGCACTACAGAGATTCGGATATTGTTTTTCTACCATTTACTATTAAATTTTTGTGTAATAAAGTGCAAGTTAGAACTGGGCATAAGTTATCGCTACATGCATGCATTCCTAAAAGTTATTTTATAAATGGCAATAAATTCAAAAATTTATCTTAGCGTCTGCTAAAACTAAGTTCAAATAACTACAATATTGTAGTAGTAACTTAGTTAAGTTTTTTTAGACCGACCCTTGACATTTGACAGTTATATAGGTAACGTTCTTCAACCCGTTTTCTTTTAAACTCTTTCGTTTTACCTAAATACCGATATATGTATTCCTGTTAGCCTTTAAATTGACATAAGTTAATAATTTTTAATAGGAAACAATCTACTTTGAAAACATTATGACTAAAACTATTTTGTTTGAACCCCTGGATTTCAATCCTCAAAATGTGCAAAGGACAACCCCACATCAAAAAGAACATAAGGAACCAAGCAAACCTGTAACTGTCACTGCTTAATCCCAATAAATGTTGCGCTTCTACTAGCCCCCTAGGAGTGTATAAAGCTAATGATAATATATATTTTTTATGTATCATAAAATTCTCCAAAAACAATATCGTCTACTAAAAAGGATGTTTCCTCTTTCACTGCTAGAAGGATTTTGAGCCAGGCCAGTGCGTAGCTAAATAGTTCGCCTAGTTCAACGCTGTTGTTGTTGGTGCGCATTTTTATGGCGGCGCAACGTAAATTCCTAACAGAATAACTGCGTACATAGAGCTGACAAAAAAAACTCCTGCAAAAGCGACACCTCTCTACAGCTCTCAACTTTCATCGCTCATTTTTGATATACTCCCTATTTTCACTGTTGCTTTCCTGTTTCGACTGCACTCTCCCATTGGGTGCTTGTCTTCTGGTTGGCAACGCAAAATGATCGCCAGCCTTGCCAACACTTGGAATTGTTGTGCCGCAGTTTGTCGCATATTCCCGCCACCGTATTTGCAGAGAAAGGAAGAAAGGAAGGGTAAAGAAATCAAATGAAATATTTTTTGCTACTAGGCTGCGTCTATTTAGGTTAATATAATTTTTGAATTAGATATCAATTTACTTAAACCAAGTTGTATGTTGTAAGTGTCTCATATTTTGTATAAATCCGTCTAGTTACTTGGGCGTGTAAAGGTTACAAAAGTATTCACCCTCTTAAAAACTTTTACATGCATAATATTAGTAGGATGTGCTATAAGGTTAGGTTAGGTTAGAGCGGCTCCAACAGTGCAAGACCCTGGAGGCACAGTTAGGCTAACCAAGCCCGTTGTGATACCGCAGGCGGGAGCAATGAATTTCCTTCGTTCCCTTAGAAAGTGAACCAACGAGTGTGCCTTACGAGCACAGGTCGGCCAAAAACTTTAGAATGAACCTTCATATTTAAGGATAGGTTTCGAGTCTTGGCCAGAGCCGGACAATGGCAGAGATAGGATTCGATGCTCTCAACTTCCTCTTCATCCCTGTCACTTCGACAGAAATCGAAAGTTGAACATCCCAATCTCTTCCCTATTAGTCTGAGAGAAGGTCGTTGCAGGCGTATCAGCACTTTGGATTGCTTAACGTCAACTATTGAACAAACATGTCTGGCAATCCAACAGGTTGGTTCCATGACCTACCTGATAATCACCTTCTCAATGAGTTATGTCTTTAAACTGTGTTTGTTGAGGGTTAGAGGCACGTCCGCATCTAGAGTAAAATTTACAACAGATAATTCCGTCCCTTTCCTTGCCAACTCGCCTGGTATGCAATAGCCGAGAATGTCTGTGTGCCCAGGGACCAATGCCACAGTCACATCGCGCAGACATGAAAAATTAATTTCCCTGAAAATTAAGAAACTTAATAGCCGCTTGGCTGTCGGAGTATATAGTGGCCGATCTGCCTGAAAGAGCGGACACAGTCAGACACCGAGCAGCCTCCATTATGGCATTTAGCTCTGCCTGAAAATGCAGCAGTGGTCCAGTAAGCGAAAGCAGAGGTCGAGCGCAAATTCATTGGAGTGAATCCAGCTACTCAGTCTTTCGTTAAGTTTAGGCCTATGGCTCTTCCCATTTATTCCCCTCTGGGTCTCCGTACTTTTGCTCTTATACAAATTTTAAGCCAACATGATTCCCAGCTCATTTAAGAGGATGTTAATTTGCACATCCTTTTCAAAACAAACAAACAAATAATACAACATTTCACGAAAATTTAGACTTCTTGTTCTAATCTTTTAGGGATTATTAAATTTTACCATTAAGAAATTATTTTAAATACAAGCAATTATACTTATAGAAATATAAGCACTTAAGGGAAAGCATTGCATTTATATAGTATTTCTTTTTCGTTTTTTTTTGCACACCGTAAAATCAGTACTTTGCGTTGGATAGAATTTCGAATTATCGGCGTAGCTTATGAAATATACGCACAAGATTTATTACTCACACCAATCAGAAGTTTACTCGCCGACCAGCTGCGACTTAAGCCATGAAAATCACAATGTATTTTAAAAGAAACATTTTGCTTAATAAAAATCATAAAAAAAATAGAAAATAATTCCAAATTAAATAGCAACTACATTTCGATACCAAGTAATCAAGGGCGCCAAAAGGCCGAATGTGTACCGCACCGTTCTATTTACCCACCATGACCTTGCAGAACTTAATTGTAGCTGCAGATTTTTAGCTGGTGCTTAAAAATCGTCCACGCGCCAATGCGAATGCCAATAACTGTGTGACAATGACAGTCGACAGCTGACAATAGCTGTGAGTGCAAGCCAACGATTCGTAAGGACATGCAATAAAATCCAGTTCGTGTGAAATCTGCGAAATATACGAAATTTCATTAACTTGGCGAATTCAGCAAATAAAGCAAGCACCGATTTTGTTTGAGCGCCCAGCATGAAGGATACCCTGTTAAGCCTTCTTAGCCGAACGCACACACACACACACACACACCCACACACACACACACACACACACACACACACCGACACTTTGGCGTTAAGCAAATGTCAGCGACCAAACAAAGCTTTATGCCTGGCATGTTAAGTTGGTCATTTATCAATAGTCGCGTTACTGGACGCCACGCCACGCAACAACACACCAACTGAAAACTAGCAGAGCATTCACATTGAAACGAGTAAGAAGTGAGAGTAGCTAGACAGCAGAGGGCCACCAATAAACAGCTGGCTTTTATTGACATGCTGCGCGCGTATTTTGGTCAGAGGCGCGTCCAGATGACAAATTGTCAATTTGCAAGAAGTCGACAAGCAAACAAGAAGCTGAGAAAATTTGCGAGTATGTTGGCGGCGGCTGTGATGGCGCTAGCAGCAAAATGAATTGGTAGCAAATTAAAATTGGAAAACAACAATTAAATTTAAGCAGGGGGGAGAAAGCAGATCGCACGTAATTCAAATGCTCATCAGCATGAATTTTATTGGCATACACATAAGTATTTATAAGTATTTTAATGAGGAGAAAATTAGATGATGACGGGAAAACTATATATAGATAGTGGCCAATAAACTTATTCAAAATACTTGCTTAACCCATTAAAATTTTATTTGCTTTAAAATCGACTTTTTCACAGTATACAACAATCTGCATTGTCAATGCGACAGCATAAATTAAAAGTGAGTTAATAGTTCAATTTAGGAAATAAAATAAAAAATAAAGTAAATTAGATATGAGAATAGTCAATTGCAAATCAGATAGCGTCACATGGCAATGAGAAACATATTTTTATTACATATTTTTCAAATAATAATTGCGGTAAAGTGGGCGATTGATTGACTCAGCATTCTCCTCCTTTGATAGGGTCCCCTACTTCAATTACGAGCTTTTCTAAATAATAAAGTCGCTGCTTATTTTGCATTTGGATTTGATGCTTTCTCATTTTCATCTGACATTTTCACATTTTAATTTCGCATTTTAATAAACGCTTTCGGAAGCTAAAATGACTGATCTTATTAACAATCGACTATTCTTCTCCCCAATTTCCGCTTTCTGAATTACAATTTACTATTTTTAATTTCATTTGGCATTTTCGTATTTTAATTTGATCCTTTCTCCTTTACAATTGGAAATGGTGTAGATAGCCAAAACAAAAAATATAAATATGATGCTTTCCAACAATATTTGAGGTATGGGGTGCAGTTCGGTAATCAATGCCTAAAAAATTTACCGATCCAGCAGCGAAGCTTTCAGGGCTACTGAATGTTAATTGAACGCATAGTGAAGATTTCAGAGCAAATGAACTATTCGGTAAACGCTCTTAGAAAGTGTAAACAAAGGCAGCCACAGCGGTTAAATTTGAGTTAAATAATTTATTAAATAAATGATAACTGCACAATTACATTGTTAAATATAAATATAAAATAAAATTTTAAAATTGCGTTGTACTTGAGATCGTTATCCTCACCGAAATTCTGCATAAATTTTAAGAATTTCTTGTTGATATGCTCGCTTTCCGTTCTCCAGCTTTCCTTTTCCTAAACAAGCGCTCTCTGCGTGTTCAGGTCTGTTTTCAAGCAAAATTTGCCCTTCTCGTTCGTCGGTTTTAGATCTTCTCTGTTTGCGCCAGCTTTATGTATAAGAAAGAGTGGGAATATTCAGATTTTTTAGCTACATGTTTACTGAATGTTCAGGAAAAAACAAATTTGGTTTTTCAGCTGAAAAATGCTGGTGGATTATTTTAGAATTTATTTAATAATATTGGTTGATAGTTTTGCCTCGAGTTGTCATTTGAGTTAACCCAATTTGAATATGTATAATTTTCAATATTTTCTTATAGTAAAAAATATGCTGAAATCATTGAACATAAAATATCGAAAACAAAATGCCAATTGTCCAGCAACTTAAGATCAAAATGGCCTTGCCCCTAAACTTGATATGGAAACATCCACCACCATCTTGAATCTAATAAAGTGTTTTGCAATAGGGATGCTACAAAAGTAGATCGATAGTGACAGCAAACGACGCCATATTTTTCCCCCTCTTTTGACATTTCTCTTCAGTAAGGTTTGCCATTTCATCATGGAAGGATATACGATCCAACAACGGGTCGAAATTATTAAAATTTACTACCGAAATTCGGAGTCAATGGCCTCAACTTTAAGACCGCTACGTCCAATTTATGGTCGTCGTCATTTCTGAATGGCTTCGTCAATAAGCAAAACCTGCGTTTTTGGACAGGCAGCAATCCACACGTACTCCATGAGTCAACATTATATCCCGAAAAAATTACGGTTTGGTGCGGTTTATGGGCCGGCGGCGTCATTGGGCCGTACTTCTTCCGTGATGATCAAGACCGGCACGTTGCTGTAAATGGGAATCGCTACCGCTCAATGATAACCGAATATTTTTGGCCAATATGTCACTTGGACAATATGTGGTTCCAACAGGACGGCGCCACAAGCCACACAGCGAATGTCACAATCGATTTATTGAAAACCAAGTTTGGGGAACGTGTTATCTCACGAAATGGCAAAGTCAATTGGCCTCCTCGGCCGTGCGATTTGACGCCGTTAGACTATTTCCTGTGGGGCTACGTCAAGTCTATGGTCTATGCCAACAAGCCGGCGACGATTGATGAACTTCGTATGAATATCGAAAGTGAAATTTCAGCAGTATCGGCCGATTTATGCTTGAAAACCGTCGAAAATTGGGTTCAGCGTCTGGACTTCTGCAAGCGTGCCCGTGGTGCCTATGGAAAAGAGATCGAGTTCCATACATAATGCCATCAAATGTACTTGCACATGAATAAAGAATTTAATTCATATCCCAAACCATTTTTGTTTTATTTAATAAAAACTTGTATAGCGTTCCTATTGCAAAACCCGATATTTGTCACAACGTTCGCTTATTCCAACAATTTCTGTTGAAAATAAATGGCATATTTAAATGGCAAAAATAGTAAGGAACATAATTTTCTATAACTTTTATAAGAATAACTTTTTTTTTGACTGGGAACGCGTTAAAAGTAGCGTTAATACTTACTTACATTTCAAATAAATTACCAAAAATTTCCGGTTACTTTTGCACTAGTCGTTCCAAATGGGATAATAAAAGAAAATTCCTATACATTTACATTATCTTATATTGAAAACTTCAGAGCTATTTTAGTATTAACAGTTTATTTTATTTCGCACTCGAAGTGGACGACAAAAATATTTTTCGTTATAGAATTTTTTCCCAAGTTTAAAATTTTAAGCGTCGATGTTGAATGTGAACCACACCTAAACGTCAAGTTTTTTTCTGGATTTCATTTGACATTTCTCAATTCCAGACTAACTCAATTTGAACATGGAAAGATACACAATCGAGCAACGTGTTAAAGTTATTCAGGCTTATTATGAAAATGGGCGTTCAAATCAAAATGCATATCGTTCATATCATCTTCAGTGATGAGGCACATTTTCACCTCAGTGGATTCGTCAATAAGCAGAATTTCCACATTCGGGGGAATGATAATCCAAGAGTGATTGTCGAAAAACCAATACACCCACAAAGAGTGACTGTTTGGTGCGGTTTATGGGCTGGCGGCATCATCGGGCCGTATTTTTTCCAAAATGAGGCCGGTCAGGCAGTTACTGTGAATGGTTCTCGCTATCGTGAGATGATAACGAACTTTTTATGGCCAGAATTGGAACATATGGATGTTGACGATATGTGATTCCAACAGGATGGTGCCACTTGCCACACAGCCAATGAAACAATGGCTCTTTTGCGCGACAAATTCAATGGCCGTGTTATCTCACGTGGTGGCGATCTCGATTGGCCACCAAGATCATGTGATTTGACACCGTTGGACTACTTTCTTTGGGGTTATTTGAAAAAAAAGGTGTACGTCGATAAGCCAGCAACAATTCAAGAGCTAAAGGATGAGATAATTCGGCACATTAACGGCATAGAACCTCAATTATGCCTCAGCGTCATCGAAAATTTGGGCCATCGGTTGGAGGTGTGCCGCCGAGGTCGCGGTAGACATTTGGCCGATATTTTGTTTCATACATAATTGAACCACACCATATTATCATAATAAAAAGAAATTACAATAATTCCCAAAATAATTTGTGTTTTATTCAAAATCAACATGGACCCTTAAAATTTAACCACCCTTTATATAGATTGATATACGCTATTATCTTATTTATTATATTAAAGTAAAAAATTAAGAAAAATATTTTATTTTCTTAACGAAAATTTAACTTAAAAATATCTTTTATGAGGGTTGTCCCCTGTTTGAAAAGTCGGATTTAATTAAACTATACACAAGTTATATAAAATATTAAAATTTCCATGTCAAGCTGTTCGTTTCGCTGGGACAAAGGTTTATAGCTAGCTATATTTTGAATAGGGTTGCCACCTGCTTGATAATTTGAACACTATTTATAGGTCAGTGGGATGTTTTTGTCAAGATTTCACATCTGCTCGAAAGGCAAAAATCCTTAACCAAAATATGCAAGAGTACAAGAACACCCCATTGCAGAATCATCGTTCGCTTTACGGCTCTCCGCCATCAAATGTAGCACCTTTCACCGCATAAAGTCTCAGGAGACATCCAACAGCGTTTTTTTCTAAACAGCGTATGTAGAAAGATGGTGCAGTTTGAGCTTGAAAACATAAAAAAAAAATATACTGAAAATTTACGCAAGCTTGGAAGCTTCTAATTGGGTTGCTGCCTTTTCTTTTTAGCGGGTGGCGCAACTTATTCAGTCATTTATATTAAATTGAACTTTAATATAAAAATAAAATATAAAAATCATGCGTCACGCTGCTTGATAAGTCGAATTCAATTAAATTATACGCTATATCGAGTGCTATGGAAGAGGATTGCGTTTCATTATTTCTTCCATAAATTCATTATAATAAAGTTTTCTTTAGAATTGTCTTAAATGAATTATCATTTGTCGATATTTGCAAAAGTTATTCCATTTTCCAATAGGATCATTTATTTTATGGCATCCTTTACTTTGTAAAATATTTCTTTACAAATAACTACAATGATTTAAATGCCTTATTTCGTGATTATTATTTTTAAACGGCCACCGTAGCCGAGTGTGTAGCGTGTGCGCACTTCAATCGGCGGGTCCCGGGTTCGAATCCTGACCGGAGCAAATAACGTCAAAAATTATAGAAAAGTGTTTTCTAATAGCGGTCGCCCTTCGGCATACCACCGAGTGTACTTCTGCGATGAAAAAAAATAACTAAGTAAAACTTCGAAGTTTTGGAAGAAAATTCTCACTGACTTCTTTTCACCACTTCTTTATCTGCAGTGAAAGTTAAAATATATTAGCAGTCAAGTATTGAATATAAATATTTTTGACACAATTGCAAAACCAAAAAATTAGACTAGAATATTAGATTAGAATATTTAAACGTTTAATTGAATCCAATTTTATATACATGTAATTAGAATTGATCCAGCTACACTAAGAGACTCGCGACGTAAGAAATTGAAGTAAGAAAGACAGACAATCGTCGAACGGAACGCACAAAACTAGTACAAATAACTTTTTCCAAAAATCCACAGACATTCGCATTTCGCATACAAATTTACAATATCTTCGCTTCTTTCGCACGCCCACACTCAATTTCAGCGACAAAAATCCAATGCTTAAAATGAAGTTAAATCAACAAAAATCAATAGCGAAAAATACCTGCAATAGCAATAAACACACTACTGAGGCTCTGAAGCGCGTACAGCAGCTATTCTCACAACTCATTACTCTCGATGCTTGGCTGTGGCTCTTGCATTTTAATTTGTGTTTGCATTTTCTAGAGACATTTGCAATTTATGTTGCTTCATAAAATTCAAAGCTATTGGACTTTTTAGTGTCATCTCCAGATAGTTAGCGAATTTTCACAATTCAAATGTTGGAACAGAAAGCAGCTACAGGTTCATCCAACGTGTTATTTGTGTGTGTGTGTGTGTGTTTGTAAGTGTATGTGTGTATGCGCTACACAAACTTATTTCTCACTAGTTATATATACGCACAATTTTGTCTATATATTTGTATGCTAGACTTTCACACGCATTTATTTTGGCTGGGATTCAAATGAAAGTGACGCGTCGCCTGTCAATGCAATTTTAAAGAATTTCACTGCATTCACCGCGTACCTACATACATACATACATACATACATACATACATACATACATATATATGTATTTTATTGAGCGAGTCGTAAACACAAATCTACACCGTAACATAAATACATAGTAGTACATTTATTTAACTCATGTTGCACTTAGAGGGCTAGCACATTGTCGCACGTAATGTAGAATAATAGTTAGTAGCGCTGGAAAGAGATCAAGTTCATACATACATACATAGCTGCATAAGAATATATTACATATGTATATGTATGTATGTATGTATGTATGTGTACTTATGTATGTACATAGTAAAGTTAACTCCTAGCCGTCAAAAAAAAAAACGGAAGGTGTAAGTGTGTACGTGTTAGACAAACTGGATAGACGTCAATTTTCCGAATGTGTTTCAGTTGTGTACGTGATCGCGTAAAACATTTAAAAGTTCTTCACAAAGTTTTCTTTCAAGCATGATGAACATGAGCTCGGTGTAAGTGGAAGCGACATTTGAATGGGGGATTTTGAATTACGTCGACGCACAAAGTGTTTAAGAAAAATACAGAAAATATATGTAGATAATTTTGCACGCGCATATCAGGGGCGAATCCAGAAACGATTCTTAGAGGGGGGGAGCGAAATAATTGTATACCTCAAATCAGGAGTAAGTGTTATTCGGAATGATAGTAGGTGTGAAGTTCAACCGATTAGCAGAAAAATTGATACCTAATTGATAAAATGACTGACAGAAAAATTAAACATTGTTGATCGAAGAGACAAAATTCATAATTTTTATTGCATCAAATTATACTTAAGTCAATAAAGAAAATATTTTATAAAGCAACTAAAATTGCAATTTGCATTTTAGTGACATTTTTATCTGGCTTATTCCTGAGCTCTTGGGAGGGGGGTGGGGAAATGTCCCCCATTTCCCTCTGCTGGATCCGCCCATGCGTATATGCATCCCATACTATGCAAAACACCCTGTGGGAAATAGACCTTCTTTAAATGCAATACTTTTATACTAACTGCAGATAGCTTAGACTTCTTTATTTTTCCTTGTAACCAACTAACTTCTCTAACACGACATTTCACTTTTAAAAACTTTTATACAGAAAGAATATCAGTATAAGTTTTTTTCCAGCAGCAATAAAATGTTTTTATTTCCAACTAATTGTAATTCCGTTTTTTTCTTTTCAAACTGTTTAAAACTAACTAGTCTAGTTACCAACTACTTTCAAACGTGCCCGTTTCTTATCATTTAAAAATATTTATAGTCTACTATATAGTAACTATAAAATTTTTATTTTTCGTTTAAGCAAAAACGACATTTTAATATCAATTCAGTAAAGAAAGTAAAAATAATTACATCACTATTTCATGCAACAATTCTCAAAATTATTCTGAGTCTCGATTTTTTATTCAATTGCCCTGCCTTACGGGCAAAACATTTCATTAGTATGTACCTTTTGAGCTCAAATGGGTAGGGTTTTTTAGATGACGGTAATTTTGTGTTTTTTTTAAGATACCACTTCATGAACAATTGCGTTTTGCTGAACCATTGCTCTTTTTTTTTGATTCTGGGTCTTTGCGATTTTTTTTAATTATCTTAACTAAAATAAAAAATATAAGAAAACGGCGAAAATTCTAAAAAAAAAATACTTTTTAATCAAAATTCAAATAAAAAAAATCGGTTTAATTTCGACCAGCTACCACTCTGCATGTTTTCAATTAAATATATATAGCTACTATTTAAAAAATTATATGGTATGAATGGTGTTTTTTTTAGGCGAGTGGCTTTCAATGTGGCATTACTTTTTCTGACAATTTTGTTCAGCGATGAAGCTCACTTTTTGCTTGAATGGGTAATAAACGAAACGAAATTGTCACCATTGGAGTATTGATAATCCACAAGCCATTGTTGAAACGCCGTTATATCCATAAAAAGTCAGTGTTTGGCGTCTCTATGAGCAGAGGGAATCAATGGTCCATATTTCTTCAAAAATCAAGCCGGACATAATGTTGCAGTTTTGTGCCTGAATTGGAGGTTGTTGATGTGCATGACCTTTAGTCCCAACAAGACGGCGCTACATGCCATACAGCCAACGAAATAATAAATTTATTGAAAGAAACTTTCGGTAAGCGCCATATCTCGCTTCGTGGGCCTATGGCGTGGCCTCTGGCTGGACTATTTTTTGTAGGGTCATATGAAATAGATAAGCGACGATTGGTGCCTTGGAAGGGAACATTTGGAGCGCAGTCATACGACCCCAATTGCTGCAAAAAGTGGTCAAAAATTGGGCCTCTCGGCTGGAATTTTTTCGAGCCAGCTGCAGCGGTTACTTGCCCAAAATCATTTTTAAAACATAACGGCAAACCCTCATCTTTATAGCACATTTTATTTCTTCTTAAACCTCACATGTCTCAAAAAAAAATACCCTTTAACAATTTTTATTTTACGTTTAAACAAAAATACATTTTATTTTTAATTCAGTACGGATGAAACTTGCTAGGATTGGTTAAACGTACGCTGAGTGGTCAAACTGAAACATTTTTTAAATTTTGAATTACATTTTTTCAGAATTTTGGCGAATTTTTTCTAAATTTCTTAACTTTATTTTCAAAAGATAATTAAAATGAAAAACTTAAAAAAATGCAAAAAGTTCTAAAAAAAAAATAAAACTCAGCTATAACTCTGCATATTTTAAACCAGATATGTACAGCTACGTTTATCTACAAACTAATAATTAGCATAACTAATTGCACTTTTTATAAAGATGTTATACATATAATTTATAGAAAATATATTTACCGCGGAAAAATTATAATAATACATATAATAGCTACATACAAATATTCTTCGTGAATGTTAGATAATAAGTTTAACATGCATTTGTTTTACAACAGTTGACTTCCAACTAATTTTTAAACTGGCATTTATTTTTGACTGTCTGTTTTCTTCCAACATTGTAAGATAGTTTACAAAAAAAGTTCTTAATCACAAAAGTATTTTTTCTACTAACTTTGAAGCGCCATACACGAAAATGAGTTTAATTTATTTTTCCAAGCGTTTTCCCAAGTCCCAAGTTCTCTTGCAATTCATGGCGAAAAAATCCAGTACAACAAATCAAAAAATAAACCTCTATAGATGCCGTTTTAAGTAAGGTATTTTAAAATTATTTACGCTAATATATCTTGTGTGTAATATTTTTTTATGAAAATTGTTAATTTTTATTTAATCGTTTAGTCGATAAACTTTGAAAAAAAAAAAATAAGAGGGGCAGAAATTTAAAAGTTATTAGAAATTAAATAAAATCAAGCTATTTAAATTTTTTCTACATTCAAATGTGCGATTGAAAATATCCCAAATACTTAATCATTTCATGGCGCAACAGCCAAAATGAACATTTTATATAATATCACAATTTATATGGAGATGGTCCGATCTTATTTTGAAAATATTACTAAAATTGTTCCATCATACGGCATAGATTTTGAGATGCAGGGTGCTGACGGTTTTCATGGGTTTACCTCAACATTGGCTAACTTTTTCTGCATGTTTTCCAACACTATTTTATGAAAACAATTTCTAAAAACTTATATCAATTGTATATAGTGCAAATTTTTGTATCTAAAAACTTTGCATTCAAAAAAAAATCTCATAACTTCTGTATTTAAAAAAAAAAAGCTGTTCGCAGTTTCTTATTTTTCAATTTTAAAAATTGTTGGTCAAAATAGCACGAAATTAGGCGCCAGCGCAGAAATGGGTGCACTTATCTTATACCCGTACCTACAAATCGTAATTTGCTCGAATTTCAGGCACTTGTTTGAATTGAAGAAGGAAATAGTGGGAAAAATCGCCCACTTTAAAGAAAATACGTATAACACTGAAAATATCTAACCAAAATCAAAATTTGGTCCACGCTTTGCATTTCCACCTAGTAAACCCAATTTCGAAAATAATGGAAATCTGAATAAACCGATAATTTACGATAATTAAAAAATTTAAAAGGCGATTTACTTTAGCTGTTTATACAGGGTTGGATTGGAGCGGGGAATATGTTAATTTAAAGAATTTAGAAAATAGGCGTGACACCTCTCAATTTAGTTCAAATAGGTATATCTTCGAAACTCTATCAAATTGAGTACACACTTTGCATATCAACTAATTAAGCACAATTTCTAAAATTTTAGAACAGGAGAAAAAACGACGACTCTAGCATAAAGTGAAATATTTTAACCAAGATGACCACCTATAAAGGTTGTGGCGGCTCAGTCTGTGAATACCACCAACACTATGCCACAACACCAATAGTACATCTTTGTAACTTGGCAGCACTGTAAACAAATCAATCTGTCATTAGTTTTAGCTTATATTTTAATTCTTCCTTTTTTGACCGAGAGAGAGTAAAGTCCACTTTCTGAAGTAATAAAAGGCTTTTTCATTTGGTGGATTTTTAATTGGAGCCTAATCGAAAATTTACCGAACAATCAAGGAACCATCAGCGACTAGATCCCAAAAGGTTATTGTATAGTAAGAAATAAAATACAAACTTGCAATACGCTTGTGTGACCGAACAATTCAAAAGAAAAAAAGTACTTGAGCTTCGATGAAATAGAAGAAAATCTAAATTAAAATTTTGGTTAATTAAAAGACCCGAATTTTTCAATTATTATTGGACTTTACCCCAAAAAGTTAAAAAAATAAAAAGAATCTCGGATTGTTGTCCAAGAAGTTCTGGGCTCAAAGAATATTGATAACTTTCTTCTACCACAATATTTCGCCCTGGGTCTTTATTATATCGAAGAAAAATAACTGCTATATTCAGTACCTGTAGTGCGATTCACTAACTTATTTTAAAGATATTCGATTGGCTAACTCAACTTAACCAAACTTTTAATGACCCTGCTATTCAGCAACCATTTTTTAACGATTTTCGCATTCGCCGAATCAGCTGTTGATGTTAGCTAGTCGATGACCGAAAACTAAACGACAACAAATTTGATGTTGTTAACTCAATCGAGAAAAGTGAAATTAGTGATTTCAACTTAAATAAAAGATAAATTTAAAATTTGGTAATTTGTTTTCTTGTTATTAAAACAGGAACATTAAATAATGTCGTTTGAATATTCGGCATATGATTTATCACGAGGATAAACGTTTACTCCGGGATGTGGATAATCCCTTTCAACAGAATTTCAGAAGCTGTATCGGTTAACTCCAAACTTGGCTGAATACCCAATTTCTTAGCTTGACAACCAAACAAGAGGCCCCAGAATAACAGAAAAATCGACTGAGAAACAGGTAGCTCGTGTAATCTTTAACAATTTTAAAGTTTACTTTTATACATATTGGTAGGTTCTAGCAGCTTTGAGATTCTTCGCAACTGGTATCAATGCTATCAATGACCCGTACGCGAGCAAAGCGGAATATCCATGAGCCAGTTATCCGTAAGCCGACATTCATTGGGTAACGGATGCAATCAATGATTCGTTGTTTCACCAAAAAGTGAGGCTTCCTATGACCCAAGTGGAACGCCAATGTGCTAAAGAAATGTTTGCTTCGGCGCCGTCTCCCTTCGTGGGAGTCCACGCATATATCAATTTTGCCACCAAGGAATCATGAGGAGGCTTATGCCAACCACCACATCTACCATTCAATTAATATGCTAATGGTAAAAGCAAACTTTTACAAGGATCCATGTATAAAAACAGAAATATTGTTTAGTTTTAATATATAGAAAAATGATTATAATTTTCAAAAAATTAAATATATGTATGTAAATCCTAAATACGCTGGAGCACAACGCGAAGTTTGAAAACGATAACCATGGCATATTTGTAGGTGATTCCGCATATTCCTTGGAGTCGAGTTGATTACTATTCTAACAAAACACTCAGAGAAGAGTCCGGAATTCTGCTACAATGGAACATTGCAATATATGTATATAAAGAATTTTAAGTGTTTGTATTTTGAAACAAACTAATATCTATTTCACTTTAATGAAATATAATAAAAACGTTCAAATTTATATTTGGCAGCAGGCATTCGTTTGTTTTTTCTCTATTCCTCTTTGTGCTTTTCGCTTATTTTGACATTTAGTTTGACAGAGGTGCCTCTCTTTATCACTTTGAATAAATACAACGAAACAGCTGTTAAGTGTCGTTAAGAATGAGTTAGTGAATTGCACAATCGTTAGTGCAAACGGCAAATCTTGCCGTCAAAAATAACAATTGTCGCACCGTTTAAAGTTAGTGAATCGCACTACTGGTTCTTTTACATAATTAGTTTCCTCTACTTCGGATTTTTTAATCAGCCCTAACACTGAATCTATCGCAGCACGAGTTTTGGAATTTTACGAAAGTGGAATCGGTGATAGTATGTATAGAATGGCTACGAACGAATACCTTCAAAGGATATGCTTTGTTCGTACTACAAAGGATACGGTGTTAAATTTTTCGTAGATTTCACAAAAATGAGGACTATGTGGAGCTCAGTAATAACCCCGAATATTCGTACTCATGTGTAAATTAATTTAAAGACATTGTCGTTTTTATTTGAAAAGCATAAAACGCTAATAAGCAAATCTGAAAAAAAGGCAAATCTAGTTATATTAATACTATTTTTCAATTCAAAGGGTTTAGTTCTGGCATAGCTATCCATTTGAAATTCTCTTTATTAATCCTTTTTTTACAGGCAAGGCAAATTCCACTAAAACGCCAACTGATTTAAATCAGCGCACAGCAAGTGATATCTCACACACGATTTCCACGCGCTAAGTTGTGAAAATACCCAAATGCGAAAAATACCTTAGCGGAATAGTCAAGTTCATGTGCGTGACGCGGTAAACACACACACTCGAATCTATGTGCATGTATGTAAGTGTGTATGTATATACGCCATACCACAAGCTCAACTAACGACAAAAAGGCACGCTTGATTAATTTCCCTTTTTTGTGTAATATATATTTCTTTTTTTGGTTTTTTTCTTTTTTTAATTTCATTGCTTGCTTTTCGCTTTTATTTGTGTAATTTCTCTATTTTCACTCTTCATCGGTAGGCCAAACGCACCGACCGCCGACTGCTACTGTCGTTGAATGCCGCCACCGGCGACACCATCATGTAAATGCAGTAAACGGAAATTTAATTAAATTCTAAACACGCAGCTGCTGCCGCAAAACAATTGTCAGCTGTGAGTAACAGCACTGACACACTCAACAAATTTACATAGATACAAACATACATATGTATGCATTTAGGAATGTTTTTGTTGTTTTTACAAATACCAATTACTTATGTATGTATTGTCTGTATGTTTGTATTTATGTGCATACGAATATATCGAAATAGATGAGACCGCTACCACAATCCAACGCAACTGGTCAATGCATAATGTGCAATAGAATTTATTAGTTTATTTATGTGCAAGATAATGTACCGTTATTACGGTGGTATGAGAACTACGAACTCTTCCTGCGGCATATCATAAATGCATCTATCGATAGCTGAGTCGCTGGGCCGCTGAGCTGTGATTATGATAAAAAACAACGCACTCTTCGTATTCACCAAGATATTTTAATCTTTGTAAGTGTAACTGTATTTGAGCGCCTTAATCTCGCTGGACTAATGAACTAAGAATTAAGTTGTATTTTGTATGGATATTTAAAGCTAGTGAGGCGCTCAGTTTAATTTAATTAGCGAAATCAATTAATCACTTTGACACTTCTGGAAGAAATGTATCTTCGTGTACAGTGGCAAGCAATAAAAATGCAATTCTATTATCCAAATGTCCCAACCATTTTAACGCTTGCTTTGGCAATTCCATATAATTTTGAAATCTTTTATTGACTTCTAGTTTTTATGAACAAATTTTAGCACTTTGAAAGTGTAGCCATGTTTAACCATTCCTTGAGCTTTGGGCCCAAAATTTAATTAGTAAAGTGATTCTGACGCTAGTTTCGTTATACGATTCTCAAGCTACTTTCGTTATACGCTATTCTGATATGATGTGAACCACAACCTCTTCTTCTCAAGGTAACCTCGTCCACTGCCTGTGGATTTGGTGTTTCCTTTTATCGCTAACGAGGCTCTGTAGACGGGATTTGTGCACCCAGCGTCCATTCGGACGAGGGCGCCTTTATCCCCACGTGACCTAAGTCCGGGCTGGGCGCCTTTGTCCCGACGTGACCTAAGTCCGGGCTGCTGCTGGTTCGGTTTATGCGTAAGCGTGGAGATATGTCGGTGAAAATGATGAAAGTAATTCGGGCACGGGTGGCCGTACTCGGACGATAGAAAAGAAGACACGTCGGTAAGCGGAAAAAGAGAAGTGGCGGCGGTAGTCTTGATGCAGGCTCTGGTCGGGGATGAAAATCTCGAGCTAAGAGCTGTGTCGAAGCTTCCACACAAACAAGATGCATAAAAGAAGTTGGAACGCAAAGAGGTCCAGGGTGATGTGAGAGCTCGGCTGGTGGTGGTTTCGACCGCGAATTTTGCCCGAAGATTAGTCTGCAGCTGCGGGTGGCGGTGAGTCACATGGCGAGATCCAAAAACAAGCTCGGACACGCTGGGGCTACCATCCCCCGTAGTGCGCCATGTTTGGAGTGCACTCTCAAACCTCCAAAGCCGGTTTCTCTACTTTTACCGAGCTGATCCCTGGTTGGGCTTTGTAGTTGGGGTCGCTGCCGATCGGGTTCCCCACAACTCTGTACTTAATGGCTCCCAGTCCGAATGCGGAATGGGAGCTCAACTGGAAGTGGTCTCGATTCCGAAGTCTGACCGGAGACTTTATTTTAGTTCCACGGTGAACAGGAAGCCCCTTAGTGCGATCGGGCGCGTGGGGTACACCTGGCCTGTCCATTGGGTATGGCCCCATATGGGGAGTAGCGTGGTGGCTGTGGTTTAATACCCAAATGCTGGAAGAGCTTGGCTTGTGGAGTTGCAAAACAGCCTGGTGTTTTATCCATGTTAAGACAGAGGTGTTAGATAGACCTCAAGCTTTACCAAGGTGAATGCGAAGGTGGGTACAAGGGGAGCATAAACAAGAAAACAGAGCAAAGAGATTTACAATTTGGTTGGAGAATAAATAAAGTACGCGTTAAATTTTTTGGTACGAAACATATGAAATTCCAATATGGGTAGAAATCTACCAACAAGAAAGGAAAACACATATCGATTTTAATGTCAGCGAACGGTTAAATTGTTGGATAAGAAAATATCAGGAAATACAATTCAAAGATAATTTAACTCGGGAAAATTACACCTTAAATGTATGGTTTTTGCTCTACGTCAAAAGGCATCAAATGTATTGTAAAACATCCAAATTAACGGCAGTATCGTAGACGAAATAGTTTCAAAGCTGCAGCGAACAATTTTTTTTTTAGTCTAAACTAAAAATCTGCGCATAATGTTGCTTTTTAATTTCACGCTACTGTATTTCTATGTAAAAGCATACATAACTAGAAATGCAGGTTTTTAAGTGGTCTTTGAGCAAAGCACAAACCGTAAAGATAGTGAAGGGAGTGCTTGGAGCTAAATGATAATCAAGGGTTCTTACAAACATTAAGTTTTCTCCTTTCACCTTTGTCGCCTTTAAATTGTTTGCTTTAAGCAATTAGTAGAAGGTACGCCTATTGTTACTTCGATTTGATATATTTAAAAAAAAGAAATCCAGCAGAATAAATTAATTTAACCTCAGAACCAGATAGCAGCATCCTTGACATATTTTTTCAAAACAATATTTCACGAAACATAATGAAGGAATTTTAAAACGCAATTTTTGATTTTATAAAAACGATTTCAACGATTTGTAAAATGATCTCTTGTCATGGGATGCATGTGTTTATATTTTATAGGAAAAGCCAAAAGAATTTCATTAACATGTCTGTAATATTAAAGATTTGTAGGCGGGAGAAAAGAAATAATGGGGTTATATAATGATTGAGTGATAATTAGAAGACAAATTAGTTTCAAAAATATTTTTTTTTTTGTAACAACGTAAAGAAACAGGATTTTGTGGAATTGGCCGCTTTAACTCTACTTTTTTGCGCATAATTTAGCTAAATATAATTTTAGTTGCAAAATATTTCACTTATTTTACCTAAGTACAAAGGAAATGCTATTTTTGTTCTTCATTTGGGATTTGGCCAGAACATACTCGCCATTCCAATATGCCACATTCAAAAATATCAAAAGTACTCAATTAATTTTCTTAAATTTTTGAAATAATAAAGAATAACGATAGTTAACTTAACTTAGCACTTAGGAGTATTAATAAAACTCACTTAACTCATTTCTTACGTATAGCCCTAACAAAATGACAGAGATTAGATTAAAAACCAAAAAGTGCTTGGAGAGTGAAGACCTTCATAAAGTTTAATGAAATTAAATATTTTACCATTCCCAATTCAATTTTACAGATTTGACACTCGAAAGATCACAGCCCATATTGTGTTCCATCTAGTTTGATAGTATAATTTAAGATGTATTGCGCCCTTTTGAAGCGTAACAATAAATTAATAAAAAAAATAATTGCAGTGACTTGAAGATTAATAAATATTTCCAAGAGTACGTACTAAATCAAAGTACAAACACTTTTGTTTGATGCCATGAAATTAAAAAAAAAAGTAAGTAATTAACTTTACAACGTAACTTCGTATTATTTGAATCACTATTTTTGCACAAGATGTTTTTTTTTAGTTAGTACTTTCACATAACTTCCGAAATAAATTTGTATGTATGAAACGGAGAAGAATAACGAAACAACAAATTCACACAAATTAAAATATAGTATAATTGACTGATGTTCACTCCGTTCGCCGCCAAATGGCAACCCTAACTTACCGCTTTCGTCAAAAATCTCTGCTAAATACTTCGGCCTCTCCGAAGTTTAGGTAAGCCGTTGCTTCCTTCAGTTCTCTTGTGATCCTCACCGCAGATTGACGCGGTAAGTTGAGTTCCTAAATTTAATTTAAATAAAATATATTCTCATTCAATTGTTGGTTTATTTTCTTCCTCCGCTCTTCGGGGGCATAGCGCTCTGCCCTCAGCTCCTCAATTGACGTAAAATTATATTATAATTACTTATATACAAATATATTCATATACCTCTACCTACATATCTAAATGCAAATAAGGGTTGTTAAAAAGTCGAAATATATTTCCAGATAAGGCAAAAAAAGGTGTATCAGTCAATTAGCACTAGAATTTATACTCATTCATTAATATCATATAGACTTTTTATCGATTTAAATATCATATAGTTTTTTCTATGATATGTAGGCCCTAAGTAGACAAAGGAGACATTTTATAGCAATAACGAAATCTTTTTATACCTTTGGCGTTATCAGAAAGGTGATTAATTGAATGACAGGAAAAGCAAAATAGAAGTTCATTTGTTTTTGAAGTAATTTTAAACAGCGAATAAATTTCCATTCGTCGTTAACGTAATTTTCAAAAAAGCATAAGTTTTCATTCTTCATCCAAAGATAATTTTGAATGACGAATGAATTTGTATTCGTCATTGAAATATTTTAAATAACAGATAGATTTTGATTCAGCAATGAACTGATTTTGAATATCGAATAGATTTTTGTCCATCATCCAAATTTTGAACGCCGTTATTTAAAATTATTTTAATCTATTCGTTATTCAAAATAGTTTGTACGATGAAAGAGTAATTATTAATTTCATTTCTTCAATAAGAAATGGAAAATTTTTAAACAAAACTTTATTTTTTATTTGAATAATATTTCATACGAAAACGGTCATCCCTGAGGCACACAGCTAGTAACTAAAGGAAGGCTGAGGAAGCCATAAACATTCAAAATATGATTTAAGCGCTAAATTTTTGTTATTATTTTCACCATTATTAATATTATTTTATATACTTTTTTTTTTAATTTTACTATAATTATTGAAATCAAGCATGAACAAAAATTTGTTGAGGTCCTTAAGTGGAAGTAGTAGGTTCAAACCCCAATGCACAAATTGTCTGCTCAGGAATGACTACTATTTGAAACAACTTTTTATATAATAACGTTCTCCATGGCCACTTTAAACTATTTTGAAAAAAATAATATTATCGATGGCTGTAAACTACCACATTTCCAGGATTCTCTGATAGCATGCAAACATTCGAAACATTCGATAAAACCCTGTCTGAAAAAATAAGTCAGTAGCATGAAGAAAAAACAAATTTAAAAACTAGTTTTTCGTGAACTAGTTTTAAACTTATTTAATACAAATGCAACGTAAGCCACATCGCCATGTACAATAAATCAGTATTCTGTATAAAATGGCAATTAGTTGTCGTTGAGAGAAAGTAGTTTTAAAATACTGTAAAAATACTTTAAAATCAATCTCATTTCCCACAGGGTATGTGCCTATAATACTGTGTTCTGAAGTGCAAAAAACCAAAATCCTGCTCAAAAGCACCAACAGCAACTAATCAACATTTCCCAGCACGCCTCAGCGGATATTGTGGTGGCAATATTTGGTGGCATTGCAACAGCTGTTACCGAATACCTAATACCGTCAAGGATTAATTGATATCATTGAACATTTCAAACAAAGATAAATAGAATAAAAAAATTTCCGTGAAATTACAATGAAACTGGTATGTAAAAAAAATAAGCACAAATGCTAGTCAAATACATACTCGTATCACAAATATTAGCAACAGCACGCGCCGAATTTAAATTGTACTAATTGGAAGTGAATTCTATTGAATTGACCATTATGCCTCGGATGTTGTTCGCGCCATATAGCCAGATATATGTATGTACTTAGCTCTATAACTATTTCATGTCTCCCTTTGGCAATCGGTCTATTTATTGTGCCATCTGTGCTGGTACCGTTATGCTCGAACGCTGCTTCATTAGTTGCCACAGCATTAGTTCGATGTAAGTGTGTGTGTGTATGTGTGTGTGTGTGTGTGTGTGTGGGCAATGCGCCACATTGTCTGGCGAATAGGATTAGTTACGGATACGTGCCCGGCAACTATACCAATTAGCTGATAACATACACATCTACATCTCTACACACACATACACACATTTTATTCGAATATTCAATTCACAATTTTTTTCTTAAATCTTACTGATTGCTCGTTTAATCCCTTCATGTCTTGCATTTTGGTGTTAAAAGTATTGTTTCAAAACAGATAGGTGAGTTTCAGAATTCACTAAAATTAAGCGCTGTGGTTACTTTATTATAGTATAATATTTATTTGAGTTTGATCGCTTTAAGATATTCTAAGTTGACATGAAATGGTTAGGCTAAAAAAGCCTAACAAAACACCGACACTGCCATCTAGGAATAAGTTGAATACAACAAGCGCTATAAGCGATTGAGTAAAAAATAGTTTTCTAACAACTTAACTCTTACTATCCTTTCATAGTTTGTTGAACAAAATCACACCAAAAAAAATACGTGAGTATAATAATTCCCTGAATACCATAGAAGAATGGGCAGCAGTGCGATATGGCAACTTGGAGCGCTGCTCAGTGTATACAAAATTTAGGACTTCGCGTTTGGGGTATACTGTCTGCCTCTAAAACAAAAAACCAAAAAAAAAACAAAGTAGAATGGCTTTTACCTACACAATTTCCCTTTGGGCTGAGCAGTATAGTTCTTTCAACGAACCGGCAACATTTTGAAATTCACCCCTCACTACACTTACAAAGAACGATAAGATGCTGTGAATAAATTTGTATTTAATTTTCAAACAGTTGGCGACCCTCATAATATTTTCGAGACCTCTATCAGTAATGCTTCATGCATCTTATAAGTTAAGTTCAATTTAATTTTTGTAAACATTTTATAAATCTTTCTAAATATACTTCTCGAATGAGACTTTTTCTTCCAGTATAGTAGAATTTCAGTCACACCTCCAGTCGAATTGAACAAATGTTCTTTAAGAGGTGCCAACTCTCTACAAAAATTTTTCCATGTCAACTCTTTCGTTTCATAGCAATACTCTTATATTTCAATAAACTTAGAAATTGTATTAAATTCTTCTTTTTTTTAAACATGTGGCAATACTATTGAAGCAGATTTTTATTTTAAGCAAGTTTTCTTAAGCTTTAATGACAAAATCTAATTTACTTTTTTAAGCTTATGGCAACTCTCCCCAAAAGTATTTTCAAAATAAAAAAGGTGGAACCCTCTTCGAAAATTGTTCCATGTCAACTCTTTCGTTTCATAGCAATACTGTTATATTTCGATAAACTTAGAAATTGCATTAAATTCTTCTTTTTTTCTTAACATGTGGCAACGCTATTTAAGCACATTTTCATATTAATTAAGCTTTCTTAGCCCTTAGTAGTTAAACTTAATTTACTTTTCGAAGCTAGTGGCAACCCTCTCCAAAAGTATTTTCAAAATAAAAAAAGGTGGCAACGCTCCTCGAAAATAATTTTGAAAATAAGCTTTTTTAAAACTTTGAGTTTGACATTCATACTGTAAAATTCCATTTAATTTTACTAAATATAACTTTAAACTGGTAACAGCCTTCGTTCAAAACATTTTGGAAATGCAGTTTTAGCGCGTTAACCCTATTTCTTTTGATACCCATATTGCAATATTTGATTTTATTTATTGGTTCAGTTACCAATAACCTTACCTTTTTAACAGGTGGCAATTACCTTTGAAATCTTGCTTCTATGGTAACTTACATATATAGCGTGATATCGTCAATTTGAAAAAAATAGATATGTATGTAAAGTATATCTCACAAACTTCTTATTCACACTCTAGCAAATTTTATACAGACTAAATATCTAAGCATGATATCGATAATTTTAGAAATCGAACAATAATAATAATTGGGAAAAAATTTAATAGTATTTTAGTACGAGGCATACGGTTTTTATGAGAAACTTGTCATGGCAGAAATTCAGTCAAAGTTTCGCCTCAGCTATTAGGTTAACATTTTTCACATTTTTTGATCTTACTTGTCTGGCCAACCCGAACCCGAGACCCATAGAATGAAACGCGCACTATTAAATGTAATTTTATTAAATTTTGTACACAGGTTTCGGTCGAAGAAAATAATATGTATTGTAGTATAAAAACCGCCACATTTAGAGCAAATAGATTTATCGCCGAAACTACTGTAACAAATTCTATCAAGTTTGGTTTAGCATCGACGCCAAATTTCCTTTACCCTGACGTATTAATTTTCTTTATAAAATCACGACATATTAAGTAAATGTACTTCCAAAATGATTAAGAAACTACTTATAATGAAACTTGTTTTCTGCAAAAGCAGAAAATATTTCTTTAGAGCCAATTCAATCCCATTTTTCTTTATTGTCATAGCTGTTTTTTTTTTCAGAGTCAGAAAATAATTGTTATTTTTTGCATTCAGAAAAAAAGGTTCCACAAAAATGCCCTTTATTTTCTTTGAGGAATTTTTAACCATTATCGAGAAATATATTTTATTTTGACCAAAACAAAATAATTCTCCCAATATGGTTATTTATAACCATTATTTGAATTCATCAACGTTAATGGTTAAATAAGACCTTTTCGTCATTTCTCTTATAACAGTTATGTCTCTGTTTTTTTTTGGAATACAATTAATTTTTTTTAATGAACACAATTACGAAAATTATAGCTTTCGAGCAAAAAGCACACTGCCTCTCTTATTACAAAAACAAAATTAAATAGTTGATACTTTGCAAACGATTTTGGCAAACTCACTTATATTTCGTGCGAAGTATTTAAGTAGAAGATTTTTTTTTACAGATTCCAACGACAAAGTGAAATCTAGAAATGCAATAACTCTTCGTTAAGTTAAAGAAAAATTAAAGCCGTTTAATCAGATAACCCGGTAACCCGGTTGACGTGAATACTCTATATATCTATTCTATTTACTTAAAATTTATTTTACAATTTCATATTGCATATTATGAGTATGATAAGATAATATCTGTTAAGTGTGAAAAATTAAATTAAATTATTAATAACCTTTCTTGAATTGTTTCACGTGCTGATTTCATTTAAAAGAAGATTTACTAATATTTCTGCTCTATATTTCAGGCGAATCAAATCTGCCGACGACTATAGAAGAAACTAGAACTCTCTACAATTATTTTTATATGCATACACACATATTCAAGCATACATATGTACATATTCACACGTAAGTATGTATGAACGCTAGACATACAAACGACATTACGACACTTACATAAATTAATAGTTGAACTGGTTGGTTTTTACTTTCTAAAGTAATTCAATTGATGATTAATATATGTATGCATGCATGTACGAGTATGTATGTATGTATGTAGATAAATGTTGGATTGAGAGAACACGTTATCAATACTAACAGCTGTGCCCACAGCGTACGCGTATTACCGACGCATGCGCATGCGTGTCACGTTCACGTTATTAGCGTCGCCCGCGCCAACCCAACTAGTACCGCATGAAGCCGAAAGCTGTTTGAAGAAGAACCAAAAATAAGAAGAAAAAAAACTAAATTTAAATATATGCATGGCAATAACAGTCGAACGAACGAGCAAAGCTGTTAAAAATATATTTTAGCGCAGCAGGCATTCGAACTCTTACTGAAAAAAAAAAAACCAAAATGAAAAACAAAACGTCGCAACACAAAAATACGCATGTGAAGCAAATACAAATATACAAAATTTTGAAGTAATTTGTTCCACAACTTTTTTTTTCGCTCTTGCTTCTTTTGGGCTATTCTCTACAATTGGCTTAATGAATTTAAAACGTGAAAGTTTTGCAGTGTAAATATTTTTGCATCAACTATGTCCAAATAATTGCAACCCATTTGTTTGCCGAACAACAAGCTGAACAGAAGAGTTTTCACACTTTTTCATTATTTATTTGGTTCTTCTCTCTCAACTACATGAATGCAAAATTTACACAAATTTTAAATAGGGGAAAAATTAAATGTGTGGCTGAAGTTATAGAAAGTAAAAGCCTCACAAAATATTCGCAATTTTTAGCAATGGTTACTACGAAATTTATGGCTTCAAAATAATCAGATCAATAGTTAAAAATTAAGCAACTCGTCTCAAGAAATCAACGCCATAGTAAATACTTACTGGCTAGAGTAATTGGCACAAATTGTTAACAGTTTTATGCCGACTCCGAACGGAGATTGGTTTTTTGTGAGAAGTTTTTTCATGGCAGAAATAGTACACTCGGAGGTTTGCCATTTTGATATTACTTGCTCCGGCTAGGATTTGAACCCGGGGCCTACTGAATGAAGTACACGCTACACACTCGGCTACGCAAAAACTCAGTATAACTAACATAGAGTTAACAAAGCTGATAAGTTTAAAAAATTATGTATATATAAAAGTTCAAATATTGGATACTAATTTCTTCAATATTTGGGCAAAATTTTGTATAATCTATTCATAAAAATGTAGCCCTTTTCTTTGGTACAACTCAGCTCAAAAACCAATGAACAGATTTCAATCAAATTTATACAGTAATATTCCTCAAACCCGTTGGTCCGCGCTAGGCTATATTTTAATCCGTTGGGTGGCGCTCGAGTCGAGATATTCATAAAATCCGTATTTATACATATATTGAAATAGTATATATTGATGATATTAGAAATGAATGGTGGTGGTGCAAAAAAAAAATACCTTTCTGAAAAATTAATGCCCTAGATGGCGCTAAAGGTTAGTTATACAGAAAATCTGTATTTATTCGCATTCGATTCTGATTCGCATAATGGAAGCGTGTCGAGAAATATTTTTATGAAAAATAGATCCACTAGATCCGAGTTATTCGGAAAATTCGTAATTATGGCTGATATTGATGATTTGAGAACGCTATGGAGCTGGTTCAGTAAGAAACGCTTTTATAAAAAAAGAATTATGCGCTAGATAGCCAGTTTATTCATTTAAAATGCCCGTTTTTGCTCCGATTTTGATGAAATTAGAAACGCAAAATATGGGCGCGACGAGGTTAACTTTTACGAAAAATGGAGCCACTAGATGGCGCTAGGGCGTCAGTCATTTTTTCTTATGCAAAAACAATTGTCGAACATACTTTGTATGGCAGAAAATGCGTGACACCGACAACAAAAAAAAAAAATTCAAAAATAAACGAAAATTTTCTACACTTACATATAGGCTATATTTTTTGGAGAGTATGTGGCAACATACTAAAAAAATTATAATCAAAAAAAAAACTTAAAACACATATTTGACACATATCTACCCCCTTTTAAGTATAAGTTATCATTGAATCGATTTTTCTAAATGGAGTTGCCACCTATCTAAAAGTTTGAATTCAATAAAATCAAAATGGGTATCAAATGAAAGAAGCTAAATTAAGCCTAGTTTCTCAGATGTGTTAAGGGAAGGTTGCCATCTGTTTAAATGCAAAATAATTTAAAAAATAAATGCTATTTTACAATATGGCTTTCAAATTAACAAATTAAGAAAGCTTAGTTTGAAAAATATTTTCAGACAGGGTTGCCACCTACTTAAAATACTAAAAAAATAATTAAAAATTCTAAGTCAAATCGACAAATATACATGTGGGTTTCTAACAAAACAGGCGTTGAAATACTTTTGCAGGGGCTTGCCACTTACTTAAAAGTGTTAACAAAATGAAATTATTAAGTTAAATTAAGTGTATGGCGGCATGGGATTCAACGGAAGTAGACATGCAAAAACTTAATCATGAAAATGTGTTTAAAGAATGTTGAGAACTGTTTACAAATATTAATTTAATTTAATATCTAAGCTTGCTGATTTTTCAAAGTCATCTGCCCTTTTAATCTATGCGGCAAAACCTTGATTCGGTCGTACACCGGCAACTCTCAGAACCTGCTTTTCACTCCTATTTTCATTGGGAAGAAGACCGGATACTTCTTTAGTTCCTCAAGTAAAGTTCCACTTTAATAAAATTATTTATTCGCACGCCTAGTGCTTTAGATACTTAACTCTCATTTACGCCTTCTTCAATATTTCTCACAACAAATGTTGTCATAAATAAAACAAATATTTTTACGGCTTACCTAACAGAATGCAATAGCCCTGAATCCTATAATTTTTTTCACTTAGCAACGTGGCCGTAATGGGTATTTGTTACCTTAGAAATAATGCCTTATACTTTTTCCTTATTTGTAATAAATACGTGTTTGTTAATACTTCGTATAAATGTATTTGACTGAAGCTTATGAAGCTAATTTATTTTTCTTGATATACTTATATAGATACATATGTACAATCGCTCGCAAATGCATCGAGGCATGCCCATTAGAAAATATGTGGCACTATAATGGGGTTTTTACAAATTTATTTCGATTAGTTGATTTTCAGATTGTTTTATGGAAAGCAGTTATCCGCAAATAACGAATGCTAGCGATTAATCAAATACTTTCAATTTACTATCAAATATCAAACAATTGCTAATCGAATAACCGGGTAGTCGAATTTTAGCAAGGAATGTACTTGTTTTTTTACATTTGTGAAATAAAGAAATCAATAGCCAAGCGTGATATTACTTTCGTCAAATATAATTGCACACTGAAATACTGGAAACGGTATTTTTTCCGACACCATATTATCGGTGCGATATTACTGTTGGACTATAATATCAGATATCAATATCAAAAACGGGGACGAGGTAAATTACGCATTGTACCAAACAGGTACCGTATTTATTTATGTATATGACAAATGTATGTTAAGATTGGTACGTCCGAAGGAGGAACATTACATAAAGTACCAGAAAACTATTTCAATAATGCAATTAAAATGTATCATTAGAACGAATTAGTGGAAAAAATTCAACCCCATTTATTTCGGTCGAAGTAAGAAAAAGTTGTGGAAATTTATCAAAACTAGTCATTTTAATAGCCTATTGTCCCAGTCAGCTCCGCATCCTCCGCATCCTTCGAATGAAACAAATGATGGATGGCAATAAAAACAAAACTATATATTGTTTAAACTAGTAAACGAAGTCATTTGGCAAATGCTAAGTAAAAACACTTTAAGTTATTCTTCTTTTCTTTTAACTATCTATAATTGAAGAAGGGTTCTAAAATATTCCTGTGCAATTTCGATGTTTGCTTGAGTTCGATATATTGATATTTGGATAACGATATCATCGATTCGACTTCATTTGAAATTCGTCATTTCTATATATCGAAAACCGACCTAAAAATGTTTCCTTTTAAAACAATATTTAACAAAGATAAATTTATTATCGGACATTTTCTGAAATATTTTTAACTATATCTTTTGAAATAAGTGAATATTTTAAATGAAATTTATATAGTCATGTAATAGAATTAGCTTTAATGCCAAACTTTAAGTATTTTAGCTAAACAATTTTTAAAAAGATTTTCCAAATCGATTCGATTTCAAATTTTTCGAACTCCAGAATATACCTGCATAACATTTTACGAAATTAATCATTTTAGCGGAAAAAAATGAACAGAAAACAGAACAATTTTATTCAACCACCAAAACTGAGTGAGATTTTGGCTCAAATGAGTAATGTGTTTTTCTGCTAAATTTTATATTGATTGCCCTTGCTACGAAATATTAAAGAAAATCAGATCAATCGACGAAATATTTTAATCAATATATGCAAACAAAAATTATACTTTATAATTGTTGACTTTGTCAATTTTGATGGAACTGTGCTCCCTTGGTCTTCCTCTGTCTTTTAGCTATATGAATACTAATGACTATAATCCATTCTTGCGATTTCTGAAAAAAATAAAAATTGCGCACATTTGCAACTTTTTACGCAACCTTGATTGAAATTTCGAAAATCCCTTGACATTTTTTTAAACTGGTAAAAAGAATTTAGTTTGGAATATTTAAATTATGGTCGGAATGTAAATAGATTTATCGAGTTAAAAAACTCTAGTGAAAGAAATCATTTCGAAGTGACTTTTGATCATTTTCGAAGGCATTGGAATGATCAACGGAGGCACATTTTGCGATTTCTCGCAAAGAACGAAATTTTACTTAAAAACACATATTGAGTTGATATATGTAAGAAAGTGGCAAATTTGAACACCTTCTCCGTTTTGACCAGGGATCACGAAAAATCTTTCCAGTATACAGCAACATTAGAAAAACAGACGTACTTTATTATTTTTATTAGTTGATATTAGCGATCATCGTCATCGGTTCCTGTTTCTTCTATTGGAGTATGAGGTTGTGTTAAATTGTTTTATTTCAATTTTATTTATTACTCATATAATAACATTATTACGTATTCCTTGAAAGCTAAGACTCCGTTAGAATTAGTTTTGGAGTGTAGATTAGTTTAATTAAAAATTTTACATAAAAAATTATTGAAAATAATGACTGCCTTACTTTATTTGAAGCACTTTGCTTAAGAATTTAATTTTCGTTGAATAAAACGAATGAGAAAACAACAATTTTTCAAGGTGGTATAAGCTCTATAAATTATACGGACGATTCATAAAAAATAAGGCCAAAAATAAAAATAATTATAATAAAGAATGAGCCAGAGAATAGTGAGAAAAACAAACAATTTTCACACGGTTAGCGTGGCTGTGTAGTTGCGTGCTCGCCTAGCAATCCCGTGTACCATGGTTCAAAGCCAGGTAAAGAAGTCTAGAAAGGAAGAAGTCCGAAATAGCAGCTGTCACTTCTACCACTCTGAAAAATTGTTGTTTTCTCATATTATTCCTAATACAAACCTGGCCACAAGCTCTATAAATTATACAAAACGCAGTTTTACCCACCGTGACACACCGTTTTTGTATGATCTTAAAATAAAGTGAAGAATTTTTGCTAGCTATTAATTGCTAGAAATTTTCCCTCATTAAGGCGTTTTTGAAATTAGGTTTGTATGGGAGGTATGCGTTAATAAATGGGGCCGACTTAGGCATTCGGTATTTCAGGCCTGATATTGGTGATCTTAAAAATGTATGGCGCTGCTGCAATAAAAAATACTATTAAATGCGCTAGGTGGCGCTAGAAGCGAATTATCCAGAAAATCTCTATTTACGACCCGATTTTGTTAAAATTCGAAACGTTTAATGGGATTGCGACGAGAAATACTCTTATGAAAATCAGATCTAACAGATGGCGCTAGAGTCGAGTTATTCAGATAACATTGGAAACATAAATAGGCATGTTTACTATATTTTTGAAAAAAAAAGTGAATAAAAATTCATTACGCCCATACTGCATTTGAGTTTTCCAGAAACTCCATACTTATGATTTGACGTAGTTCAAATCTAAGCAACGCAGACGAAATCGTGGGTATCAACTTGTATTATTATAAACATATGGACAAAACTTTAAATCTTATTATTATCAATACGCTTTTTAAAGTGTTTTTGAGGCTAGGTTTCTTTTGCAGGTATTGTTAAAAACAAACCGATAACGCCTTTTTTTGTTATTTTCTAGAACTATGCAGTTAAATATCATCTCCGAAAAATTAAAGCTTTACGCCGACTACATCTAAATTTTTCCAACAAATTTTATAGTGTTGTACCACTGTCCGTCGCTTTAATAAACCTATTGGATTTTCCACTGCTCTCAATCAAGTTTTGCCCATCCACTAGAGATTTAGGCAATAAGAAGGCGGCCATCATTTCATCACTGTTCATCGCAGTTTAATCACCAGCTGTATGATTAGCATCTCTACTGGGTATTTTCTCAGGCCCTCCAAATATTATTTATTTAGTCTATATACATACTAAATATTATAATGTAAGTATGTAATAAGATTTGTTGTACACATCTTTAATCGTATCTACTGCTATGTCATTTCTTTCTTTAATTTATATTTAAGTCCATACATTTATATTTGTTTATACATCATTTGGCATTACGAAGACATTGGCTTGTACTATTCCATTACTAAGCCAACATAATTTCTACGTGACTAATTAGGTTTGCCAACGTACATAAGTACATATATCTAATACGTGCGAAAGTTATAGGCAAGAAGCTAGACATTAGGAAGGAGTGATTTTTTTTTTTGTTTTTTTTGCAACAATGCAACAGTTTTAGTTTATTCAGTTTTAGGCAAATCACATACGGATTTTTGCAATGAAAATGTAAGCTTATTCTAAGGCCTCTTTTGTGTTATTTTTGTGTTTGTAAGTATAAAGATACTTCGTCAAAAAAATTTAATTACAACCAGAGGCATAACTAAACTCCGTTGCAAGTTATAAAAGCCCCACATATTGCCAAGTTTTCTCTAATTTATTTTCATCTTATTTCATTTCCGCTACTTTTCAATTAAAATACAGTACATTCTCGAACAAAAATTTGTTTAACCAAAGTAAAACTTTTAAATTTAATTAATTTAACAGAAAGAAAAGTTTACTGTGCAAGTATCAAGTAAATAGGAATTATCGTTTATTATTGTGAATTTTTTCATCGTATTTGTTTCCATTTCAGGATTAAACCAAATAAATTTTTATATGGAAGAAAACCTTCTCAAAAATTAACGCCAAAATTTAACATAACTATTAATTATTTTGATAATATAAGTCTCAAGATAAAAGTACTATGTATGCTCAGAAATCGCTAACAACTAGTACAGAAGACATTAACTGCCGCGGAAATCGTATGATGGTAAATTTGTATGAAGACGACTCTTTATAAAGCACATTAAATGTATTTTATATTTTATGAATAAGGCCCTAAATCTCATATTTATTATGAAAATGATTTTACATTTTAATCTTGTAGTAATAGTTATCGCTGATTATCTATTATCAAAAGACTTTTATAATTTTAGTTTCATAATTATAGCTATCGATGACTTAAAAAAATTGCATAACAATTATCTAAAAACTCGTATAATTTTAGTCACTCAATAATAGTTATCGATAATTTAAAAAATTTGCATAACAATTATCAAAAGACTTCTATAATTTTAATCTCATAATAATAATTGGCGATGACTCAAAAAATTTGTATAACAATTACCTACAGGCTTTTATAATTTTTTCCTATAATAATAGTTGCCGATGACAAAAAAAAATTTAATAACAATTATCTAAATACTCGAATAATTTTAGTATCACAATAATAGTTATCGATGATTTAAAAAAATTGGATAACAGTTATCAAAAGATTTTTATAAATTTAGTCTCATATTAATAGTTTTCGATGACTGAAAAAAATGTATAACAACTATCAAAAATCTTTAAAAATTCTAGTCTTTAACAACAGTTGTCGATGACTTGAAATATGTGTATAACAATTATCAAAAGACATTTATAATTCTTAAGCAAATTTTGATGACTTCCTTAAATCTCAATTATCAAATAATTATCGTTCTATTAACGATATAAATCCCTCCCTACTAAACAAACATTTGTAAAAATACCGTAACACATAGATGCACAAAGTTACACAGTTCATACATAGTTCGAGCCCAACAAGCACGTGTAGCATAATAATTCTAAAAACTCATGCCATTACATGCTCTACGGATGTGTGAGTATAATTGGAAATAAACATATTTAGTATAGTTGAAAGTGAAATTATCTATCTATATAGAGGAATTTACGTTATAATTGTATAATTTTGCCAATTAATAAATACCTATCATTTTGAGTTCAATGAATTTGTGGTTGTAAAGTGAAATGTTCATAATTAATACAGTCGGTCAATTTGGCAATCTAGTGCAATTAAAAATTAAATAAATATTTATTAGAAAACTTAAAACCTTTAGTTGTTTTGAGTTCATTAACCGCACAGTGATCAATTAAATATTAAAACTTGATTTGCGTTGTTCATAAATCATAAGTGGAGATGGACATTTCCACTGGCGCTGGATTTTTACACCTTTACATCTCGATGATGTAGTGTAACAAATTTGGTCTTATATTTGTAGTTAAAAGGCGAAAAGAAAATTGATCCATAACGCACTTAAAATTTATATATAACTGATGATTTAGATATGAAACTAAGCTATAAAAATTTTTCATTTAGACAGCTGAAACCAGAAAATTCTGGAAGCTAGTTAGTTCTCCATAATTTTTAAATAGTTAGCCCACAGGTTTCGAAAAAAATTCGATTGAAAAACCTAGAAGAAAAGGTTTTTTTTTTAATATTTTAACTTTAGTGCCCTCAAAAAAATATCGTTCTGACACTTTTTTTAGAGAAATACGCCGAAAGGATTATTTGGAAAGTGTCAATATAGTTGAACTGCGTTCAGCATTACAACAACAGACAACATTAGTAGACAATCTCAAAACCCTTTGCTCTGAGAATTGAAGTTTGAATATATGTGTCTACTACTTTTAGCTCCCGATTTAGAAACATTTCGCCCAAAACGGCTGTATGTTTTTAAATATTCCGGCGATGAGTGGAAGGATCTAAAAATCTGTATTAAAAAATTGATTTATTGAAAATTTAAACATCTATTAATTTTTCGGCCTAATTTATTTTTATCAACAATAATTTTTGAGGTCAAGGCCAGTTTTTTTATTAGGAAAGTATTCAGAAAAAGGCTTGAACAGTGTGAGAGGTAGATTTCCCCTGAAAGTTAGGGGATACAAATTCAAAACCCGAGTAGAGTCTTGAAAAAAATCTGATGAGGAGATCGGCTGATCTCTGAAATAATAGCTAGGATTTCTATCACTCTGACATTGTTGCATTTTTTCCAATACTTTCTTAATATAAACTGGCCTGGAGCTCAACCATTAACGTTGATGAAAATTTAAACATTTAAAATATTTTCCTTATATCTAAAAATTTCAACTAATTAATTTGTGATGAAACAATTAGATATTGATCTATTTTTGTGTACACATTCAAAATTTGTAAAAAATAAGAATAATTTTTAGATTTTGACAGTTTCCGTATACTAACTGAATTTTGCATAAAACTATTAATTTTCATAAAAATAAATTATTCTTCTGTTTAGTAATGGAAAGTAGGGTAAAACATTCGTAGCTAACATGATATATTTAGTATAAAATAAGCTGACTATACAAATTTTCAAGTTTCTATATTACTTTTATGAATGCAGTGTTTTCAAAATAAAAAAATACTATGGCATATTTACGCGATTACGAAAACTTGAAGAGCTACAGTTTTTATGCCTAAGGAAATCTTTCATACCTACACTTTGACCCGCCCCCATTCCTCCGTCCAAAATTTGTTCATCATTTTAGTCGAATTGACTCAGAGGGCAGCAACGCTAAGTGAAACAACTAATCGTAACAACTTTATAAAGCTTAGGCTTCAAGGCTTTTACTCCTCAAAATTTTCTACGTGTATTACAAATACCCATTTCGACCTCCTTACTTTTTAAATGCAAATAATAAAAAAAACTAAGAGTACCATGGCTACTCTGATGCAAAAAAAAACAGTTTAAATTTTATGTACCGGTTGAATAAAAAACTTCACAAAAATGATAGCTTTGGTAAAAGTAAACTGAATGAAGTTGAAAGATTATAAACTAGTTGGAACGCCAAAATCTTTTGAATACGGTTGAAATGCCACCTGTTTTCGACCTGAAAATCAGACAAGTCAAAGGGTAGTTAGAAGTAGTTATAGAATTTGTGTGGCCTCTTTTTGCATTCTGAAAAAACTTAACTAGTTATCTAATAATAGAAGATTCTGCAGTCCAATCAATTTGGAATGTCCCCTTCTAGTCCTCGTGATGGCTATCAGAACTCGTTAATGTGTAATGGGAACGCATTCGAGTAGAATGGACTTTTCTGCAAACAATTTTTGTTGTTGCTTTCCGCTGACTGCTGGATCTGGGATCAAAAAAATGTAAACAATCTCCTGCGATTCATTAGGCAATCTAGTTTGATCTCTATATATTGTTTATGGCACATATTTCCCAAATGGTATCATAGTTGGCCCAATTACCCTCCTAAGCTAAGTGAGCACTCATCCTAGGCAATGGCACGACGAAAACAGCTGTTATAACTTTACCTAGCCTTATAGCATGTCCACACAACAACGAAAACAAGTTCTATTCAGGAGTTGTTTTTTTAATATTAAACATATGGCAGCTAGTGCTCCTACTTATTGTTTTAACCTTAAAATTTATTTTAAGTTTAAATTATAATAATATTAATAATAATATTAAACATTACCGTTCAGATAGCATTGCTTTTTACTAACTGGTTTTCGATGTCATTTCTCTATTTATTTACCTCTTTTACTCTCAGGCAATCCGATAACCAAAATGCTTGCAGAGCTTCAAAATAAAAGATTCACCCTGTGCGCACCAAACATTTCCGTTTTGTGTAAACATTTCCGTTTTCATCCATCTCAATTTTTTCTTATATTGTTCTTATCTCTTTCTCTAAACTAGTGACGGCAAATCATCGATTTTTTTTTTGGCAAAAAGCTATCGAACAACTGAGTTGCTCATGCGAATACAACGAAAATTTTATTGTTTCCGAAATTATCATGATTGGTTCGTAATAAAATTAGAATATCCCGAATTAATTTGATTGTTTCCGAAATTATCATGATTGGTTCTTAATAAAATTAGAATATCCCGAATTAGTCATAAACAACTAATTTTCATTATCGTATGAACTTATTAAATAATGAAAAAGAAATCACGCGAAATAGCCAAAAAGACAGATCACCCTACAGGGTACTTTCCCTGCTGCATTTCTCATGCCAATTTATACGAGTCTGCGTTTTAACGACTTAATTGCGCCGCGCTTTACCGAACTACTTTCATTTTATAGCCGTTTGTTTGCGTTAAGTTTTATTTACGCATTTTTTTATGGCAACCAAAAGAATTTTTTTTTTATTTCATTTAGCCAGACAAAAGTGCTTTGACAGGCATTATGTTTATGCTTGTGTTTTCATTTCGTCAAATTTTGGCGATTTCATCTCAACTGTCGTCAACTATCGTCAACTGTCGTCAACTGAGATTTCGCATTAACATCGCGCGTCTATATGCATGTCGTCTGTTGACTGCCAAATGCCAAGTTCATAGCTACTTCCTACCATGCCTTCCTTCTTTTGTTATGTGTGTGTGTGTGTGTGTGTGTGTTTTTTTTTGTACGTATTACCTTAAATTTTGCAACACAACTATCTATCTATCTATGTGCGTAGATGCGTCTACTGGTTGCGAATCTGCGCGATCCTTGTTGTTGTTGTTGTTGTTGATTATTTGTGTAGAAAAATGTCGGTTTTTTATTATTTCTGCGACTTTATGTCCGAATCGTGTTAGCTGTCGCATTTAAATGTGGGTAAATATTTTCTGTGACAGCAATTTCGTTGACGGCGCAGCAACTTTCGATTAATGTAATCATCTTCATCATTAGCCATTAACACCGAGCTGTGGCTGTGACAGCGGTTGCGGCTTGCGATGATGATGCTGTGTGAAATGGTTATGATGCTTTTCGTTGTTTTTTTTTTCAAGTTTTTACGAGTTTTTAAAGAACTTTCTTCTTCTTAAATGCGATTTGTTTAATCTTTTTTGCTATGCTTTTGGCTTCTGGTTTCACTTTTCCTGGTTGGCAGTTTCATCTCTTTAATTATTATGACTTTTTCTTACTGTAGTCGCATTAATAGCAAAGTAGGTTTATGTCGACTCCAGTATGCGGAAGTGAAAATAAATGGCAAGTTGGAAATACATATGTAAATATTTAATAGACTGCATTAAAAGAATGGTTATATTAGCTCCAACAATTTTACTAAAATTTCGTATTTGAAGGACTTTTTTCAACAATAAGTGAGGTTAACTTGTTCCACATCATAAAATCAGTAGTGGAAGTAGTTGCGATATCGTGAAATTCCTTTTATAGAAAAAATTCCTAAGTTCATTAATTCAGTTCTAAACGGATTTGGATGAATGAGATTACTTTCACTTAACAATGGACGGGGCTTCAAAAATATTTATATCTCAGAATTTCACATTTATTAATAGTGGTCAAAAAATTGCATTGAATTTGAAAAAAAAATGAAAAAATTTGCAAAAATTTTGTATTCTGGGTAAAAAGTCTTCTTTCATTTTTGAAATACATGTATAGCAATTTATATTTTATAAAATCGCAATCTTTGACCTTTCCTAATCCGTTTGAAACTTGTAAATCGATACAATAGACGTCAAATTAGAAATTTCCAAATGCTCGAAAACACGAAAACTCAGTTTTTTAACAATAAATCAAAAATGTTTGGGTGTTTGAATCTTCGAATACCTATAATCTGTACCATGTCACTTGGAAAATGTATTTAATTTTATTTTTGTGTAGCACAGTGTTATCCAAGGTCTTAGGAGACAATATTCATAGTTTGCGGCTGTTTTCAGAAAGTCTTCTTATAAACTTAAATTTAAAGCAAATAATGTGATTTATAATATTATTATTTGAAGCGTTGAATCTCAATATGGACACACTGCAAAGGTTTTCTCCGAACTTATAATCAATTTTCGGAGAGTTCGTTGTGGAAAGAACGCACAGAATTGGAATACTTGAAGTATGTATGATAACGGCGTTTTTTCAATTAAATGTAAGAAAATCTATGCACTTGTAATATATTTTTAATTTTTGTTATGAAAAGAAATTTTTAACGGTTAAAAATTCGCTTGACGAACGAATTGTCGAAAATCATCCAATAAAGTTGCAAATCTTTTTCTAACTGAAAATACCAAGAGATCCCAAACCACTTTCCATTTGGTCTTTTTAAGACAGCCAGCGTAACCGCAGTATCTTAATTCGCTGAACGAAAGCTAATACAGATCATCGTTCCATCGTCTCAAAGATGTAAAGGTCCAAAAATCTGTTGGAGAATCCTTCTCTCGAAGTACTCGACCTCCATGCTTCTGCGCCATATAATAACACGACCATGATAGCATACTTATAAAGTCTAGTTCTTCCTCAAGCTGAGAGGGTTTTGCTACTCAATGACCCATTGAGCGTATCCAGTTTGGAAAAGCCAGAACTAACGGCGAGGTCGTTTAGGTCGCTCTTATTATCTTAGCCCAGAAGTTGGACCCTTTAATAAAAGAAGGCACACTATATAGAGTCACCCTGTCTGAAACCTCACTTGTTCTCAAATGGCTTGGCGAGAGTCTTTTCAATCCTAATAGAGCTGGTGGTGTTAATAAAGGACATTTTGCAAAGCCATATCAGTTCGGCTATAATCCCAGATTCAAACCTCTCGATATATAAGCAGCCCTTTTTCTGCTGTCGAAAGCAGATTTTAAGCCAACAAAGCGTTCGTGCAGGTCGACCCTCTTCTCTCATGTATTTTCCAAAACTTGTCGTGCGATAAATATCTAGTCGATGGTTGACTTGTCAGATCTGAAACAATACAGATTATGTTCGATTATTTCGTTGACGGCGGGACTCAATCTGTCATTCACCGCGCTCAACACTTTGTTGTAATATAGTAATATCGTCCTTTGTATGAATTATCAGGCAACGATTGTCCGACCACCAGCGGTGTTTTTGTGGTTTGGGACGCTATTGCCATTCGAGTCCGTCACAATTGATTGACGGTTCTGGTTCATCATCTCCGATGTTAAACAGCGTAGAGAAGTGCACTATTCATAGTTAAGGTATACTCTGGATGTCGGTCATCAGGCTGCCGTTTTCATTTTTAAAGTGCATTACATCGGTCTCGAAACTTTCTGTAACCCGAAGTTTCTTTTGATAGATTTTTCGGCGGTTTTTACTGTCAGCTGGCATCTCAAACTGGTTTCACTTGCATATATCTCTCCCTTCTTCTCTTGGTAGATACACTCGCTTCCTTCTTCAACTTCCGATATCTATCCCACATAGGTATTGTGCCGGATAGCCCTTTGGCTCTGTAAGAAACATCTTTCCTTTCTGTAGCGGTGCCACATTCCTCATCATATCAGTCATTCTTTGGATATCTGTTGTGGATGCAGCTTTTCGACGACGAAATTTTCTCATATCAAGAGTTGCGCATTTTTGCTTAACAGAGTCGATGTTATCTCATTGAATAGAGCGCTCGTCGAAGATACTGCAAGCATGTCTTTCGTCTACCACGCCGTCGTCATTTTGGTATTTCGTTTTTCCATACGGAGATAGCCGTGTAGGTTGGTGTATCTTTTTAAGTTGGCACCTAGTACCGGCAAGTGGATCAGCTTTAGCCAGTTAGCTAATATTTAGTAGTGTAGACAGAATTTACATGCTGTAGGACCAAATATCCAATGTAGGATCCTCGATCCATTGAACTACACTAGTATTACAATCGTCTAGTGCAATTTTTATATAGTGACGGTAAAAACGTTTATTAAGCCGAAATAATAGAAACGATCTTTGATCACATTCTTTTTCTCTTCCGTAGCGATGTGCGGGGGCAAGTACTTAGCGATAAACTCCCTCTTTAACCACATATCCGAACCTGAATTTGCGCTAATCTCCATAGCTGTAGAGGGCATCACAACTAATGATGCTCTTAATGCCTTGCCCAGTCCATTGTCCAGCCTTGCAAAGGCACTTTCACAATTAATGTTCGGGGCGTTCGAGGTTCATACCCATAAATCATAGTCCGTAAAATATTTTCTTTTATCGCAATTAGAATAGTGGGATTTCACTAGAGGCTTATTGCATCTTTTCAGTAGCAGTTGGTTTTGCGTGGCAATTATCAAGCTCAACGCACAACAAGATTCAGCGAAATTTTAAATTTAGGATAAATGTATACAGCGACTCCCTGGTGAGCTCTAAAACCAAAAACGTCGGAGCGACATAACAAGGCACGTCATCTCACTTTAGGTTACTCCCAAACGGGTGTATGAGAACTAGCCATATGGCACTTGGGTGAAATCGACCGCAAGTCGTGAGTTGCTTGCACGGCATGCAGAGTTTCCACTACACTCAGAAAGAAGTATTTCCTTAAAATAAGAAATAAATTTCCTGATTAAAATCGTTTACCCATTTTAAGGCTGCCATGTCTTTGGAGCCATTTTACGGAAATTTTTCTTTGGCATATGCTATTTTTCCTTGAACCCATGAATGTTTTTCCTGAGTATACGATGAGAAGGACAATTAGAGACTTCCCCACTCACACGGAATCATTCTCGTTATTAGGTTAGAAATCAGTCTTAACAAAATTTAATATTAAAACGTCATTTGAGAGACATTAATTCACTTTAAAAATAACTCACAATTATTTAAAGCGGACTGGGTTCTGGCACTAGGCTAGATTATTATACTCATAAAATGACATAAAAAGCCGAAGGCCGTAACCTCTCAACTAAATCATGTACGTACATATGTATGTATGAGTTTTAAGAGGCGATTGTACTTGGCTATTCGTAGCCTGAGCCAGGAAGCAATACGGCAAACAGTGAAACTGCAATAATAATAAAAGAGCCATACATATGTGCCAAAAACCTGTGTACACCCAAGACAACAAAGCGTCAAGTAAACACAAAAAAAAAATAAATCGGATGATAATGGTCAAGAACCTTTTAACCAATAAATCAAAAACCAATTTGTACTATTAATTTAATGGCAATCAAAGCAACGAATCAATAAACACTTTGAAACGAATTGATGCGCAGCAAATGGCAAGGAGAAATAAAATGAGAAGAAACAGCCAGCGAATTGAAATGAAGTTATATTGATTGAAGACAGCAAACGAAGTAGAGAACGGCAATGCAATGCACAAAAATTCGCCTGCCACAAAAATAAGATATAATAATAGCAGAAAATAAAAAGAAGACCACAAATGCGACGATGGAAGAAATATGAAAAAACAAATAGCAGACAAAATTCAATGAAAATAAATACATCAATAATTATAGTGTTTTTGTAATCAATCGCAATTCTTGTCGTTTTTGGTTTTTTTGTTTTTGATTGCTACTTAGTTGTCTAAAGCAAACATTTAATAATAATAATAATAATAATAATAGAAGTTTGAATTGAAAAAAACTACAAAAAATATTAGAAAAGCTGCAACTAAGTAAATAAAGCGCATAAAAGCCAAAGAGTTAAATTGACAGGAAAAGCAACGGTAGCAACAATCAATTTGCCGCAGCAGTATAACAATCACAAATAAAAAATTATCAAACAACAAAAAGCGCAAAAAATAATAACAATAATAACAATACTCTAAATAATAACCAATTTTGTGCAAACGCGTTTCTTGATTTCTTCTTCGCTGGGGCGACAATAAAATTGATGTCGACTCATTCTAAATCATTTGTACTCAATGTAACAATTTGCTAAGATATTTTCGCTGAAAAAAAAAAAAAACAAAATGCGAGCTTCTATCTGCTTCTATCTGCACTAAAAGTATGCGCGCTTCCTCCACTTTATCATCGTCAATTCGTGACATCTTCAATCGATTGCAGCTAAGAGTAAATACATAGTTGGTTGGAGTAGGAGAGTGGCCAGCACACTCAGAACTAGCCAGTCAATCTAATTATAAATCGTCTTCGCCATTACTACGTATTTATTTAACTAAATATATGAATATAAAGAACAAAACCAAGTTGCCTAGCTTTTTGCCAATTGTTTAAATGACTAGCGAGACGATCTGCGTGCAAAACTTGCACTGCACTGTGAAGCGACGCCGCCGACATCATTTATTATTTAAGTTTAAATGCGCACGCAAGAGCGACGACATCAACGGATGTTGCATAATTACGTTTGTACTTTGTAGTTGCATTGATGGTGATACGCCTAGCGTCAAAATAATGTTTCCACTTAAAGTCTTCTCGAGCTGGCTGATAAAGTAGCACGTATTTTTTAGAATAATTTTAATTTGTACTGATGTGGTAGCACTTGATAACTACAGTTATTGCGGTAATCAATATATACATACATATTGTAAATTCTGGTATATTTATTTCACATTGTCACCTCAAAAACAAAAACTTTATTGCAAAAGTAATTAGTAATTAGTTTTGTTTTTATATTAATGCAGCCTCGATACTTTTCCTATCAAAATATATCGCAAGTCATTTCGTGACCTTAACGTATTAAATGTAGCTGTTTCTTAGTGGCACAGAAGGGTTAAATTACATTCCATGAAGATGAAAGGTATTATAATTTGGTCCGATGTATAAGAAAAATAAGAAATAGATCCAAGTATACTAAACAGATCTGGACCAAGAGCAAATTAGATTTAGTCATGCCCGCCTATACGTCCGCCATAAAAAAATTGTCAACATACTTGAGATAAAAAAAAATTCGTGACATCGTAGGTAAAAAATTGATTTTTAACTCACACAGATTTTATGGATTCTCTTGATCTGCATTTTAAAATATTTTCTAAAAATTAAAAAGTTTAAAAATTTGATGAAATTTTTTATATTACCTTATTTTTTCTACAATGTTTGAAATGTGGGTCTGGGCAATGTTTGCTATATAACTGGGTGAGCATACAAAAGAAGAATAGCTAAAACTGATCAAAATTTCGTAACCCTATCATTCTTCACACAACTGTACATCTGACTGAAAATTGGCAGGCATATATGTATAATTCTTTAAGTTTTAGTCGCTAGCCGGTGCGCTGACAATATTTAACCTTATATAGATGCTATACTACTAATTGTTCAGATAATAGGTTTTCAATTCCACTTAAAGCTCCTATCCCGAAATTAGCGATGTTGGAAATCAAGCTGGGCCCGATTTTATTGACATCACTTTGGTAACAAGAAATCTACTGACTTTCACGAAAAAATAAAAGTAATGTTAGACTGCTATTATAAAATTGCGTTTCCTTCACTAACTTTTAAATTTTTTTCCGAAAATATAGGTTCAGCTTGAGAGATGTCCCTGAATTTCAGCAAAAGAAGAAAACTAGCTATACTCTTCTAATAAAAACACCAATAACAAGTAAAGCAAAGTCTTATTTCAGGTGAAATCGAACTGTTAATACCTGGTGCTAGATCTCGCTCCACAAAAAAAAGTATCTATTTAATGTAATAACCCCAATCAATATAATACATTCCCTTTTGAAATTTTTACGACTTGTATTTAATTTAATATAAACAAAGACCAATTTTTATGCTCTTAAAGTACCGCGCCTATTTTAGAAGTTTTGATTTTTCATGTAAACATATCGCTCTCTAGTTAAGTTCTTTGTAACCACATCTGACAAGATTTAGTAAAATATCGCATATTATATTTTTTTAAAAAAGGTTCGCGTGGTTTTTCCACAGAATTCCATAATTTCAAATGTTTGCCTACATAGTGCATGAAATGTGAAGTATCAAATTTAACCCTGCTGTTAGGTTAAAAAAACTTACGAATCTTAGGTTAGAGGACCATTTGGTCCATACTGCAGTTTTCATACAAAATAACAATTTAATCTTAGTCTTTATATTTAGTTTGGTTCAATACTTGCTAAATATTATTATTTTATTATTTACTCAACTCTGGTAAAACCCAGCACCAGTGGCCTGCTCTAAAAATGCTTCTAGTTCAGGAGCTCGAAAGCGAGGAATTTGTAGTTGCTGCAAGTCTAAGTCTGATGTAAAATGCTCCATTTGCAGTGCGTTTATTTGCAAAACCAACCGAAAAACATTTTTTTGCTCATCATGTAGTGCCAAAAAATATCGAACAAACTAATAAATACTTATTTTTGGAAAATTAATGTAAAGAAAATCAAAGAAAATATACTATGGACCAAATGGTCCCTTAACCTAAGATTCGTAATTTTCAATTTATCTTAGTCCAGTTTTAAGTCAGAGAATTAAATTTTCGCACATAATATTGTTTTATAAAAAGACCACCTGAGCTGAAAAATTTAGACAGTATATATCACCGTTCCAAAGTTACAAGGAAAACAAAAAAAAAATTGGACCAAATGGTCTTAACCTAACAGCAGGGTTAATACAGTACAAGTAGTTACATCATTTAGATCGATGTTTGGCCGAACTTCTCCTACACTTTGTGGTGTGCGTCTTGATGTTGTAACACAAATTGAGTTGCATACAGTTTTATGTCGACTCCGAACGGCAAATGATTTTTGTGAGACGAAAAATAAAGAAGAAATATACTTGGAGGCTTGGCGTTGTCTACCGTGGGGTGAACGCCATTAAAAAAAAAGCTTTTCTATTGTGCTAAAAAGAAGAGAAACAATAAATTAAATAAATATTGCAGAATTATATAACTCTGAATTGCACAAGCTATAGCATAAAAATAGTTTGTCTTACAACTAATTGCATGCATCCTTTAAAATTCTAAAATTCTAAATTAAATAGACATAAAAAACTAAAATTGTTGGATCAATTAAAAAAAAATTTAGTAATTGATCGTTAGGAATTGAGCGATTAGTTAACCAAAGCAGCGGCAAAACGACCAAAGCGTCCAACAAGACAGTAGGTTTGCTATTTTACTTGTATTTGTTTCAAATAAAAATGTAAAGAATTTTTTAAGTTTGCATATATTTTTAATATATTTCTTTCCCGTTTTTCTAGACGCGATGCGCCAACAAATCGCTGATTGTTATTGCTATTTTAATTGCAATCAGCATTATTTTCGTTGTTGTTGCTGTTGTTTTTTTAACTACATTGCAACGCCTGAATGCGCACAATAATGTTACTATTTAATTATAATGTCAATGTACTCAACCAAACCAACAAGACATGCCACACCGCCTCTTTCCTCAGATGATTTACAACGAGGGCATCGTTATGACCTTTTGCTACACAAGAAGCTCCTACTTTAAGAGGGGAGGGAGGAAATGGAGGAGACCTGACCACCAGTACATTAAATTACAATAATAGAAACAATAATAGAAACAATAAAAACAAGCCATAATATAATTAAGATATAATATACTATATGTACTTATATATTGTAGGAATAGTGCTAATGTTACGTAGCTCATAAATATCAACTGCCAATGAAAACACATACAAACATACATAGATTGTGCTTGCCCGGTCGGAAATTTAATTGCTTTAAATGTAGTATTTTTTTACTAACTACAAATGGTTGAAACTTACTTCTTTTTTCTTGTAAGACAGACAGTTTTTTTTAAAATGGCTATGGCCTAGGAGGAAGGCAATAATCGGACTCTGCATTCGATTTCAAATACTTTATACTATCTTAGACATAAAGAATATCGAAATTAGTTCTTTTTCAGCAGCAATAAAATGTTTTTATTTCCGAAATTCCATTTTTTTCAACTATTTTGTTTAAAAATATGTAAATATGTCGACTTTATGGTAATTACAAAATTTTTATTTTTTCTATTAATCAAAAATACATTTTAATTTCAGTTCAGTAAACAAATTAAAAATATGAACATCAGTTCTCGAATTCATTGTGAGTTCAATTACACTGCTTTACAGGCAAAAAATGTCAATAAATTCAAGGCAATTTGAAAATTCCGTGCAAAATTTATCAGGCGTATCCAATAAATAAAAAATGGGTATTACCGTAGCAATTAGTTTTTTTTTTAGCCAGCCATTCGAAGCAAACAACGTTTGAGTTGTGTCAAAAATGGAAAAAAGTGAATTTCATGTTAGCATCAAATATTATTTTTTACGCAAGAAAACGCCTACAGAAATAAAAGCGAAGCTTGATAAACATTTCCCGTACTCTTCCCGTCATCAATTAGAATGATTTACAAGTGGATCGCAATTTTTCGTTGTGGAAAAAAACGGTAAAAAAAATCTACGATATCTTTTTGAACGATCGAAGGGTGAGAGTGAACATGAGCATGATGAAGATCTCAACAGAACATGGGCTTAACGACGTGTACGAAAAGTGGGGTATGAAGAAGCTATCCGCAGGATGGGTACCGCGTTTACTCGCGATGGACCAAAATGCACCGGCTCAAACTTCAAAGCAAGCAAAGCAAAACTGAATGATTTAGGCAACGAATTGCTTCCCCATCTCCATATTCTCCAGATTTGCCTCCCTGAGACTATTATCTGTTTCAAAACTTGAAGATTTTTTTAACAAACAAGAAAGTTGAATTCAAAACTGAGGTCTATTTTCGAGAATTTGAAACGTCGTTAGACTAAGTGTATCGAGCTAAAAGTGGACTACATTAAAAAGTAAAATGACATTTGCACGAATGTTTTTTTAACTATTTTTTCACGGATTTTTCAAATTGCCGTAGGGGAGTTAAGTATGTATCGGGTCTTGCAATAGGAACGCTACAAAAGTTTTAAATAAAACAAAAACGGGTGGGGATATGAATTAAATTCTTTATTCCTGTAAAAGTACATTCGATACCATTACGTACGGAACTCGATTTCTTTTGCATGGGCACCACGGGCACGCTTGCAGAAGTCCAGACGCTGAACCCAATTTTCGACGGTTTTCAAGCATAAATCGGCCGATACTGCTGCAATTTCACGTTCGATATTCGTACGAAGTTCATCAATCGTCGCTGGCTTATTGGCATAGACCATAGACTTGACGTAGCTCCACAGGAAATAGTCTAACGGCGTCAAATCGCACGACCGATTGACGGCCAATTGACTGGGCCATTTCGTGAGATAATACGTTCACCAAACTTGGTTTTCAATAAATCGATTGGGACATTCGCGGTGTGGCTTGTGGCGCCGTCCTGTTGGAACCACATATTGTCCAAGTCCATATCATTCAATTCGGGCCAAAAATATTCGGTTATAATTGACCGGTAGCGGTTCTCATTCACAGTAACGTGCCGGTCTTGATCATCGCGGAAGACGCTGCCGGCCCATAAACCGCACCAAACAGTAAATTTTTCGGGATGCAATGTTGACTCATGGAGTACGTGTGGATTGCGGCCTGTCCAATAACGAATATTTTGCTTATTGACGAAGCCATTCAGCCAGAAATGACGACGACCATAAATTGGACGGTAGCGCTTTTAAAGTTGAGGCCATTGACTACGAAATTCGACCGTAAATTTTAATAATTTCGGCTCGTTGTTGGATCGTATATCTTTCCATGATGAAATGGCAAACCTTACTGAAGAGAAATGTCAAAAGAGCGTCCCTATTACAAGACCCTTTACCTTCTGGCTTTACTTCCATAACAATTTTGTATTGCTTCACTGTTAAGTGCGATCATTGCGTATATTCTTCGAAAGGCAATCAATGTGCTTCCAACGACATACAAGCTGTAGAGATTAGTTAGAAGCATGCCGTGCTATAGCTGCTCAAAATGAAACCTTTTTTTAATTTTAGCTTCCATTTTTTCCAACAATTTTAGGATTTTTTTTTAAACTTCTTAGCTTCATGTTAAAAAAAAACTAAATGAAAATATTATAAAAAATGGCACATATATATACATATAATAACAATAATAATTAATAAAACTAGTTACATTTTTTTAAAGATATACATATAATTTAGTGAATATATATTTTGCGCCAGAAAAATTATAGATCAACATAATAAATTTAACATGCTTTTTTCAATGCGGTTGACTTCCAATTACTTTTCAAATTAATAAGTATTTTTAACTGTCTGCTTTTTTCCGACAGGGTATTTGCTTACTTGCAGTGATAATGCAAAACACACACACACTCACACATACTCACTTGCTTGCTTACTACTTTAAAATACAGTATTTTATATATCTGGGTGAATTTGCAGAGCCTTCGAATTGCTTGTTACATGAGGAGGATTGTAATTCATCTTATGAATGATTAATGAATGCGAGAATTTGTAATGTTAAATGAAAATATTGCACAAAGACAATACACAAACATACATGAACGTACATATATACTATACATATGTATGTATATATAAATACGATGAACTACAAGCGCTGGAAAATTGGGTCAATAAGCAGATACTTTGTGGTATCTTCATTTTGTGTATTGCGTCGTCGTCGTCGTCGTCGTTGTGGGCGGAAGTGTGGCGCTTTCATTCATTCATTAATTCATTCAAGCAGTCAGTTATTCGCAAATTGTAAATGCAAGCAATATATTGTATTAAAATCTACATACTCTCAACAATTTTAATTTGTAGCTATTTCGTGTATATTATATTTAGCAGTTAATTTATTGAGCATTATAGAGAGATAGAAGTTCGTATTCGTCGAAAGTGTTCGAATTTCTAATTATAAAGCTTATTCATTTGCACACACATTTGTCATACATAGAAGCACATCATTTACTCTAATTTGTGTAATTAACATTTTTGTGGTTTCCGTTGCTGATTTTGCTATTGGAGTAGGATCAAAATAATTACAAGGACTCAAAGTTGTAAATTACTAAATATTTGGCACACATGTGTTGGTAAATTATTCTTTCTAGCAAGATGACCTGCAAGACAGATGAATATCATAAAAGTGTTCATATTATTTCTTTTTGGTCTTCTATTTTTCCGACAGGGTGAAAAGATGATGTATAGTTATGGCGCTATGCCCTTCTTCGAAGAATGAAAAATGGCACTGAAGACGGCACATTGCCGAAACCAGTTTGTCTCCGAACCTAACTTGACTAGGGATGACGGTAAATCTTTCCAGTATTCATCATCTGTTCATCTTATCATTATGACTAATATCTAACAAAAGTGCTTAGCAAAGTACTTATTTTTGTTCAGGCCATGGGCAAAATATGAGTACTTTACCTTTGTTTGTGTGATACTTTACCTCTTTTGCAATAACGGCATATTTATATTTCGTCTACACAACAAGACTTTTCACTTTGATGCTTACAGTTTAATTAGCGCTGATAACTATACAGCTCATTATTGTCATCACAAAATTACTGATCGTTGGCATCATTAATAAATTACAAAAACAAAATTATTTTGGAAATGCACTTGTATTAGAAACTAATGTCCTGTAGACACTGACCTACCGCATTCACTAATACAACTATAACAAACTATTTTCCTATTCCCATTGCATGTAAAATGCATGTATGTATTGATGCAATTGGTACAATTGAAACGGTCATTCTATTTTTGCAGGGAGAGCAAATTATACGTTTTAATGTGCACATATCGTGCTCCCTATCTCCCTCCCCAGTACAATAGACTAACTATGTGTGAGATTCGTCCCGATGCCGTACATGAATTCACGGAAAGTTTTTCAATTTCTCACGCATACATTCTTATTACTACATGTTATATAACGTTTAATATTACAGATAGTATTCCTATTGGGTTAAAATTATTATATTATTATTGTAGTAGTATCAATGTGTTTATGTATTCCTAATGGGTATTGGCGTTAGGACTTAAGAAATATAGTCATCTTAAATATCTCCTTAAATTGGGTTATTCTTCTCCACAGGTATTTATATACATATGCGTTCTATATAATAGCAATACGTCGTATGTACAAGTTTTGCCAATTTGGTTGTTTTGAATTTAGTATTTTTTTCAATATTTATAATATAAAAATTTAGTTCATGCGTTAACAAAAAAAAATTATGCATATATAGAAGTGTCAAACTTTATACGAAATTTATAAAAATTTAAAAGAAAAAATTCGTCGAAATTTTATATAATACTTAATCAGAGTTTTTAATATTTTTCGGTATGCAACTTTATTGTGCATTCAATTTTAGTGTCATTTTCTTGTGACTACAATTTTTTTACTTACATAGTGTCTAGAGAATTTTCATTTATATAAAAAAATTATTTGGGCAAACTTGACATATTTTCTTACATCAAAATCTAATGAAGAAGAAAACCGCATAACTGAATTTGATTTCAAACATTCATGTAATATTTTTTAATTAGAACTCCGGCTTTGCAATTTTGTAGCTCATTAGGTTTTAGTGGAAGTTTGTAGGGAGAGCATTTCCCATTTGATATTTATTAATGTTTGGAATGGCCCAATTTATTAAAAAGCAACGGGAGAATTGTAATTCTTTCCAGCTCGCTTTTGAACTGTAAAGTCGAAACCGGTTTGTATTCAAATTTGAAAAGGGATGACGGAAAATCGTTCCAATCTACATCGACTTTTCACTTTGTCGGAAAAACCGAGAATCCAAAAGGGACTATAAAGCCGAATAACTGAATTTTTTTATTCGTACTCAATTTTATGAGATAAAATTTTGTTTGCTTAATAAAATAATAATAATAGTTAAATAATAATACATATAAGTAGTAATAGAAGTTTCCTTTCCTTAACTGCCTTTTTTACAGATGATAGTAGAAGGAAAGTTCACAAAATAGTTTTGCTTCTTCTTATTCTTTCTCGAACACTAGAAGCTTTTCAAGGATAACAGGTGTTCTGAAGAAATACACGTGAGATAAGCGGCCGCCGTACAGTGATCACGTGATGTATGATCAATCTAACGGGATTTAACTCATATCTTCGTCAATGCTTTGTAAGATTGTGAAACGAGGGATGGTAAAATTGTAAAATAAAGCGTCGACAGTAAAAACATCGATGGCAACTCATAGTGTGAGCGAAAGGCTAGTTTTGGGAACATAAACTCGGGCAGCTAATTTTCCGAGCAATCGTTAACCCTATAGAAAACAGAAATGCAAGGATTTTGGAATAAAATAAATGTATTTATTTAGCACAAAATTTAAAAATAACAATTTAGTAAGTCCTTCTATGTCAAACAGAAGAAGAAGAATGTTTATACTGACCCTGGAATACATTTTTCATATCATTCCAAATTTCGTTTGGATTTTTGATTGATAGGAGCAATAGTGATTCAAGAAATATTTGCACTCAACCTCCAAGATAACTGTTTGGATTTTATATTCTGATGAGCTAAATTTTTATGTCATGTCCAAATATCAAAAGAACTAACAAAATAATTTAAACTAAAGTTATTTCACTTTAGCCAAGGCATCTTTTAAATATAATAATTTTAATCTTTGGTCCAATGTAATTGCTAGCGTCAGAGTAGAATAAAAATGTTTGGAGTAAATTTTGCGGAAAATCGTCATAAAAAAACGATCCGAGTTGCAACGATTTATCGATGTTTTTAAATTCAGAACATCTTTGACAAACATCGATGTTTTTGGCATAAGCCTCGATGTTCCAGAAACATTGAAGCATCGCTTGCACCCCTCTGTGGATCTCGATTCCGAAAAGCGTCGAAACTGCACTGAATCGCTGCAGCTTTAAAAGAGTAATTCTTATATATTTTAGTGAAAACGTTATGTTATCTGCATTTCGACTATGAATAAATCTGGTGGGAACATATTTACCTATATTTCGATGTAGTTTTCTTTTTTATTCGCACCTCTGTCTACATTATCAAATATATGTTTATGAGAACAAAAAAAACATATATACGGCCATAGATAATTTCTACTACTATTTTTTACTAATTTTTACTAATGACACTAGAAATTAGACTACTATTTTTTACTAATGCTACTACAAATTTCTACTACTATTTTTTCTAATTTCTACTACTATTTTTCCAAATGCTGCTACTCATTTCTACTACTATTTTTAATAGATTCTACTATTATTTTTAGTAACGTTCCTACTAATTAATACTACTACTTTTTTTTAATTTCTACTTCTATCTTTTACTAAATCTCACAAATGCTACTACTAATTTCTACTACAACTTTTATACTCCTACTACTATTTTTACTAATGATTCTACTTATTACTACTACTATATTTTACTAATTTCTAATGCTATTTTTACTAATTTTTACTAATGCTACTACTAATTACTTTTACTATATATTTTAACTAATTTCAACTACATACTATTTTCACTCATGCTAAAACTGAAAAGCATGTCTTATAAAACTCTCTTCTATACTTAACTCTATATCTCTAGGTGCCTATAATAAGATGGGCATAAACAAATAAATCAACGCCGCGTCTTAGTTTTACTATAATTGCATTTTTCGATGACGTATTCGAGCATTTCGAGTCGTATTTGCCGATAGACGCCAATTCCTTAATCGTTACCGGATTTTTATCTAGATTTTGAACTTTATGTAGTCTCAAAAGCAAAGGTATAGAGATATGACATTCTAAGATCTGTATGGTAAGTTCGCTGAGGCGAAGCATGAAAATCGTTTTTTACCGAATTGTTCTCCCAATAAGACCATCGTTTTACGCGCTAGATCTTCAGTAACACAGTCTTGTTGTAATCAAATATCGTAGATACTAAAGGCTTCAATTTGATCTAAAAAATTCCAAACTGTTGGGTTGAATTTTTTAACTTGTTCGGTTTGCATTTCAGCTGAAATTTGGTAATTTTGCTTATTGGCAAGGCTATTAAAAGGAAAATGGATTTTATCGTCGAAATCTATGAATCTCAGCTAAGTCTTTTCAAAATCAAATATCAAACAATATAGAAATTAAAAGTATGCCAGTTAAACAGACTTTCAGCCCTACTGAAAATATATCTTTAAATGGTTCAACCAAAATAAACATTTGATAGCCTCACTGTACGGCTTACAATGCCAAAACCGATTAAACATTTCCACTAGCAATTCATTAGGCAATTATAAGTACATACTTAAAGCAATATAAAAAAAAAATTTATTTGAACCTCTTAACCCAAGTTAACTAAAATTATAATTAAATCAAATTTAGAAGGGCACAAATATATAAATTTATTGCTAAACTAAGTAAAGCCAATAAATTTAATGTTAAATCAATTACTAAATTCAAAAGTAATAGTGAGAAAAATAAGTTTGAATCAACTAATGAAATAAATTTTGCAGCGCTATAAATTTATAATGTATTAACGCAACTACACACACACACACACACACATACATATAAACAGATATGTAATGCAAATGCCTGCACACCGCTTTATTTCATAACCACCAGCATACTCGATGAAAATAAATAATTAAAAAATAAAACGAGTAACCACAAAATGCACTTTGGTGTCACCGAAACGAATGTACAGCGGCGAATGTACAGCCGAAGGCAAGACGAAAGAAGTCAGAGGCGCTTTGTAGTTAGCGCTATTGCACTTGCAATTAAATGTGTGCATAGATACACACACACACACGTACATACATACATAGTTATTAGATGGTGGAACAGAGTCAAAGTCGTTTGCTGCTGTTGATTCTGCTGATGATTACCGGGACAGTTCACATTCATTGCCAATAGAAATTGCAGTTAGATTGGCTATAGTGATTACTGAGTTGCGTTTTTAGATAGTTTTGCTTTGTTTTTGTCTGTGTAGCGCCAGACAGGTACGTACATAGATATATTCAAGTATATACATACATACATATATATATATATACAAAATTATTATCTAAGCATTCACATTTATGTTTACTTTTGAAAAACAAAAAAAAAAGTTGCTAAGGAAAAAATAGTGCAATAGCAATGATTTAAATATTTATTGTATAAACAATGTAGGTACATACCCAGTTAAACCAGAACTCGATCGCCAGTCAGAGCAGCGGTGCGCATGCGCAGAGCAAATACGGCAGTCGGGCAATAACCAGCTGGCCGCAAGCGTGAGTATTTTTTTGTTTTGTAAATTTGTATGCTTGTATAGATAAGTTCATATATTTGCGTAAATATGCCCTGTTGGTAATTTAAAAGTATAAGTAATTTAAAAAGTAGTTGGAAGTCCACTTCATTTTCCATATTGGTCTAACTTGCCCCAAAAACCCTTTCTGTGGCAAAATATGTTTTCAATAAATAATTTTTTCATTTTAAATGTATTTTGCCTTTAAAAAATGTTGGCAACTTTTTTCAAGCTTAAATTATTTTTTTAACATAAAATTAAGAAATTTAAAAAAAAATCACATAAATAAAAAAATTCCAAAAATTTTAAAAAAGTTTCATTTTGACCAGCTACATATAACTCAGAATGTTTTTATAAAAGTTGTTCTATTTATTTTCTGGTAATATTTGCCTTAATTTTATAATAAGGGTCAGCAATTTTTGAATCCTTCCACAAACGTGCTTTTCACATTTCAACAAAAAAAAATTTTTTTTTTTTCAATTCTTGTATGGGTATGGATTACTTCGAATATCAGAACCTCATCAAAATAGTGCACAATTTTATTAGATATCTACGTCTATTGAGGAACGCTATAAAAGTAAGACCTGGAATTTTATCAAACATAATTTTTCATATACATTAACCCCCTTAATCTGGTTTTGTGGAAACTCTTTGCGCTAATTATATATTCAGTTTTGGTTTGACTTAGACTTATATTAGGATTTTATGACAAATTTTTTGGTGATTTTGTTTTATGACGGTTTTTGCCCTTTTCCTCCTAAGAGACAAAAAAACGCCCAACTCTTAAGTCGTTAAGGGTTAAAGTTGTCCACTAAATGTACTTCGTCATATTCTACTTCCCAAAAAATTGGTTTTCCATCAGAATTATAAAATTAATTATTTCGGAAAAGTCTTAAGTTTTCCCTGCGCAGCGCCGATTTGCAAAAAACTTCAAAAAATGGAGGTTTTTACAAAAAAATTTTTTTTTTAAATTACTATATAATTGTAAACTGTATTAAGCCTAAACTGTTATTTGATCTGAGATGATTGTTTTTATATATTTGTAAAGAAACTCTGTTTCTGGGAGTTACTTTAAAATCCGTCCAGGTCACGTATGTTTATCTAATATATTTCCAAAATATTTTAGTATTAACACATAATAAATAGTTTAACTCCAATGGAAACCTTACAACTTTTTTTTGGTGAGACACCCTAATGTATCTACCAGGAGCATAAGAGTTATAACACTTATTACATGAGAAAAATTTTCTTCGTTGTCAGTAAGAGTTATTTGCTCAAGTTTACTTTTTAAGCTGCCCGATAATTTTTTTACAGGAGAAAGTTTTTTTTCTGTTGCCACTAGGAGTTTTTTCCAACGCTTATTTTTTACGTCACATGGTAACAGTTATTATCCGCCTTCTGTCCAAAAAGAGTTATGCTCCAACATTTATTTTTACGTTGTGTGATAAGAGTTATTTTGCAATATTTATTTTTCATTTTCTGATAAGAGCTACTATACAACATTTATTTTTACGTTTTCTGAAACAGTAATTTTCCAACATTTACTTATAAGTTGTCTGATAAGAGTTATTTTGCAACATTTTTTTTTACGTCTTCTGAAATAGTTATTTTCCAACATTTACTTATAAGTTGTCTGATAAGAGTTATTTTGCAACATTTTTTTTTACGTCTTCTGAAAGAGTTATTTTCCAACATTTATTTATACACTATCTGACAAACTTTAAAAAATGAAGGTACTAATGAAAATAGAAATAGATAAGGGGAAAGTAGAAGGTAAAAATACTGAAAATTGTAAAGACAAATGAAGTCTTATTGGCAACGCAAAAATTTTTTTTTATTTAATAACAGTTATGAAATAATTGTTTAGTTAAATTTCTGAATTTGTGCTACGTTTTTAATTTGTAAGTTCGAAATAAAAGTTATTTTTTTACCCTGGTATGTATGTATCTAAAATGTAAGGAGTTTAGGGGTTGCCGATGCCAATTATGATGCGGTAAACTGTGATATCCTTCCCGAAACAAAACTCAGACGTAAACTTTCAAACCGCCGACAAAAGTCTGGCTTTTATCACCTCTAACCGAATCCGTTAACATTGTTATTTTTTAGGTGTAGCACAGTGTAATTTAATGTCACTAAATTTTTTATCTCCGACTAATCTAATCTAGGTAGGCTTGAGTTTTTTGGACCTTACTACGTACGACCTTACTATCTGCGATCAACATTTCTGCCAGACACCGATCTACATACAAAGTTTACCGTAAACACGTTGAGCGCTTGAAGTTTGAAGGCACAGCGACAGGTAGGTCGAGAGGGTGCTGACTGCGCCACCAGCGAAATGTTGACAGACAAGCGTGCAAAGTACGGGAATTGAATGTTTGTATGTATGTACATGTATAAATATATATATATATATTATATATATATATCTATTTGTATGCAGCAATGGGAATGCCGCCGCCAAGATCGGGATGTTTGGGATTTATGTTGCGCTGTGAACCGATCGGCGGCAAAACAAAAGAGCAATGATGAGCAAAAAGTCGCCGATGCATAACGAAGAATCTGAAAAAAAAGACAAAGGGAAATAAATGTATGATAAAAAAAAAAGTAATAAAGAAGTCCAACTGAATAAAGTAACTGTTAAACAAGCAAAAGTTTTCATCAACTCCAGTGGAGGAGAGCAGTCCAGAACGTACTTAAAAAATGTGAATACAACAAAAGACAAAAAAGAACAGAACAAAACCAAAGCAACGAATAAGCCCGTGAAGAAAATAATACAATAAAGGTAGATATATAAAAATTGAATCAAGAAATGAATGAACGAATCGCATTTGGAAGGTGTAGCAAATTTGTCCATGCGCTGAAGTTGGAAATGAAAATCGAGTTGCAATGCCAGAAATATTTACAGTAACTCTCGAAAGTATTTTGCTTTGATTGCTTTTTTATTATTACATTCAAAAAACTGTTAAAATTTTTCAAAGATTTTTTAAATTAAGTTCATTTTATAAAGGCATCCATACAAATCAATTTAAAAAAATTCAACAAGTTCTCAGTTAAAGGTCAAACATTTTAATTAGAACTTTAGCATATTTTCAAAGTATGCAGTTTTCTGGCCCCATTCAATTCGATTAAAACAAAGTCCAAATTTCAAATCGCTAAATAGTCTTGGTAATTTTTAATAATTTTTTTATTGACGTAGTTGCGCAGTTTATTCCATATAAGAAAAAAAAAAATTTTTTTAATTTGCAGCCACTTGAGATCTACTTTATATTGTACTAAAATTGAATGGACTACAAAACTGCATACCAAAAAAAATTTTCAAACTTCTGATTAAAAAGTTTGGAATTTAAAAGGAATTTTTGTTGTTGATTTTTTATAAATTTTGTGAAAAATGCGAAACATTGATTTGTATCATTTTCGTTATAAAATTAACGTTATTTTTTTTTTAACTATTTGAAACCCGCGTCTTCGTCTGCGTTGCTTACAACTTTTACATATGAGAAACTTACTTCTCTGTCATTCAATCTCACTCAAAAACAGAAAAAAATGAAGCTGTTATATTTGTAATGACGCTACAACCTTATATGAAGTGTAAACCCCAAACCGAAGTGTGGACAACAGCAGTTAATTATGTGGATTAACTTCGATTTGAAATGGTACATATAAGGATTTTCAGAAAACCTCGACTACAGAGCTATCTAATAGATTTTTATACATATTTTCAATATTTTTGAAAAATATATAGTATACATATTTATGTGTTCAATGCCATCTAAATCGGACTACCAAAATATTTCCGATCGTACCTACAGTATACTTTTCTGATATCATCAATATTGGACCATAAAAAATGGATTTTCTCAATAACTCGATTCTAGCGCCACCTCATCCATTTTTTTTTGAAAGTATTCCTTATCGCACCTACATTACACGGCTTCAATTTCATCAAAAACGGATCATAAATACCGGTTTTCTGAATAACTCGCCTCTAGAGCCACTTAGCGCATTTATTTTGCATAACAATATTTTTTATTACACGAGCACCATACCTTTCTAAGAACAATAATATCGCCCGCAAGTAAGAATTTCCGGAATATCTCGACTCATGCGCCACCTAACAGATTAAAGTCAAATCTATATCCATGCCACATGTCTAAGAAACTTACTGTCCAAATTTGGTTGAAGCCCGTTCATCGGTTTTCACGCCAAGTTGTAACAAAGAAAAGAGCAACATCATATACATATGTATATACTTTATAGAAAACGATAAAAAGTTACAATGAAAAATATTTTGAATAAAATTAAAAAAAAAAAACTCAAAGCAAACTACTTTTGTGAGTAACTGTGCATTTACAGTGCACACATAATACCCACGTATATAAATACTATAGATTTTTATTAATACAATTGTTGGAGTGTTAAAACATGCATCTACATACATATTTCAAATTTACACACGTGCGAACAAATATCCGTACATATATACATGCATACATACATACACACCTTTGCCACTGACAACATTCCGCATTGTTGTACACCACCTTTCGAGGAGGTAGCAATTCAAGTTGCATGCATGATTGCAAGAAATTGCAGCATCATTCAGTTGCAGTGGTCAGTAGATAGGCAACAAGAGCAACAAAAGCAACAAAAACAACAAATGCAAGAAGTAAACATAAGAAGAATAAATAAGCACAGAAAATAATTCCATAATAACATTAACATCGCCCTGCAATGGAAATGATAATAATAATAATAATAATAACGGCACATCGCAGATGAAATAATAATCTTGATGTGATTTTCAACAATGAAAGAAAAACAAAACGAAAATGTAACTACTCGTGCAACACAACACAACACCGCGCTGCATGGCCAAAGTTACTCAAGTAATTTCGAAAATAATAACAGTGAACAATCATTGTATTTTATTTTCTTTTGATAAAACGCAAAGTTGGAGAGGCAGATGGGATGTGGTAGAAAAATAGGAAAATATGATAAATAGCTATTGTCTTCATATAAATGTGCATATGAATGTACAAATGTACATATTTTTAAACAAAGCAAGAGTTACATACTATATCGTTCTCAAAAAAATGGTCTCGGGACTCTCATTATTGTCAAAGTTACGAACGTGTTCCAAATTATAAGAACAAATCAAGTAGGGTCATTAAATAGTTTCTGCATTTTTTTTCATGATGTTTCTCTTCTTTTTTTTGTAATATTTGTAATACGTGGTGATTCATTTAAAGGTACTTTTTTAAAATCAGAAAATACCAAAAATGTATCTTAACCCGGCGGTACTCGCTAGACAGTTACGAACACGATTACTAGCTACCGAGCGCAAAGCACCACAGACCTTATTTGGTGCTATTTAAGGAAATTAGATTTTCAGTATTTGAAAATATTACAATGTTACTTAGATCATTTTCCCTAATTCAAATAACAAGCGCTAATTGCAATGTTTATTTATTTGAATTGAGAGCTTTCCCTAAAAACAACAACAAAATATGCATTTTTTGTTTGCAAACTACGTAAAATTGAGATAAATATAAATAGTTTACTTCGCACTATAGAAAATTATTACGTATTTATAATAAACACAAATTGAGATGATTGACATCGCCCATCGGCTCAATGTAACTGTTTCACTCTATCATAACAGTCGCCACAAATTTCGCAGACTGTATGGAGGTTATCAATCTGATTAAATTAGGGAGGAGGAATTCTCGTCATTCGATTGGATATTGGGTATCAAATGTATATTAGTTTTTATGACTGTTTCATATTCGGTGGCATCACGAGATTTAAAGTAAGATCTTTCAGGGCTATTCTTCTCCAGACCATCGAAAATCCACTATGCTTTGTGTTCTCAGAATACCGCATTGATTCTGAAAAATTATATGCTACCTATAAACTTTCCTCGCCTAAGTTACCTCAAAGGCACATCTTTTAAATATTATTCGCTTAATGGTTGTATTACTTAATTTTCTTCAAATCGTTAACCATTATATTAATTTAAAGTGTTAATAGCATCCTCCGAATCAGAGATTACGTCAGAATTTCCCGTTTCTTGATCAGTTTCACTTTCGTGATCACTTTCCACCTCAAAATCGTCTACTGCCAACGCATTTCGCTTCGTCACTGTCTTCTTCTTAAATCTTTTATTATCTTTCGTTTGATCTCAATGAAAATTTGGATTTCATTATAAGTCTAAACAAAAAAACACAATCCTTTACCTACTAAAAACTAAGTAGTACAACAAAAACCGTTGCTTGCGTTTCATTTTTCACCCACACCCACTTTATAAGTCCGTTGTCAAAAAGCTCCGCTCGTGAACTGACTGCCAAGCAGCGTAGAGAATATTAACTATCGTTTTTAAGGTTCCTAGAATTCTGTACTGCCGGCAAGGTCGGGGGAAAAAAATGCAATCAAATTTAGGAACACTGTGGCACTTTTTACCCAGTAGCGAGTGTTGTCGGTGGAACCGAAATACCAGCTTTGCGCTATGTAGGGCGAAATATTTTTTTACTTAATATTTTCAACTTAAATTTGCTGACTTTTACTTCTAACTATCCTTTTTCTGTTTCTTTCTTCTCAATAATCGGACCTACGAAAAAAAAAACAAAAAAAAAACAATGGTAGTCCTACCATTCTGTCCAAATTGAGAACGTAGATATTAAATACCACATTTATGCTTTGATTAGCATATTTAAAAATGTAATATTATTAGGAACTCTGTCGCAATGTGACCTTGTAACGTATGGGAATAAAATTTAATATTGAATGCAATGCGTAACTGTATAAAAATAACTGTTTAGCTTGCATGGATTATATCGATTTTGGTATCGTTATGATCACGATTAATAAGGATAAACACGTTCGTGATAGTAAAAGAAAAAACTAAGTACCAGGCTGGATTAAAAAATATGTAGTATAGGTTTATTCTCCTCCAAACTGCAGTGTGCCCTAATTAGGGTAGTTAGATCGAATTCGTCGTTGATTTTAGGAGTAGACGCAGGGTAAATTAGATAGTTCTTTATGAAGATTATTGAATGAAAATATTTTATTCTGTAATTCTGGCTAATATTTTTCAATTTTCGATAACGCAGTCGTTCGAGCATTTCTAGTGGTTGTGATGATTGGCACCAATGGTTTCTTCCAATTCCTCACTTGTTACCATAAAGGCCTCGAGAAAACTCTAAGTATATATCGTAGCATCTTTAATAAATTCATCAGTCCGAAAAGTAAAATGAACTGTTCGCCAAACTTTTCCGACAATAAAGCCATAGCTTAAGATAGCAGCGTTTTGTTGAATTTTGCAATCTTGTCTAAATGAAAAAATGAGCCTAACGACTGTACAATATTTTGATCGGAAGCAGTAGATTTTCTACAATTTTTTCAAGAAAAAATTGCAGGCACTGTGTCAAGTTTCCTCAATGAAATGTCAAAGAATAGTAGAATAATAAAGCGATACCCCTTGCTTCGATAATTTAAGACGTAGAACAATGGGGAAAACACTGCTTTTCGATTTATTGCATGTCTGATAATCATGATTCAATTATAATTAAATTTATATATTAATAATTAAATAATAATAATTTAATCATGCTCAAATACTACGTTCCGATTGCTCTCTTTTGTAATTTTCTGATGGCATAGAATCACACAAAAATATAATATTATATCGGCCATGTGCTGGTTAAATATTGAATCATGAAATTAACTAGTGAGTGAATACTGAAAAAATCCTAATTTTGGTAAATCGGCGCGAGTACCTTAAACCCATACTAATTTCATTTTGTTTTCGTTTAAATCAATATAAGTCGTAGAAAAGGGTAACTTTTTGGTACTATTTTTCAAAATATAGTAAAGAAGGCTAAATTATTTAATTAATCGAATGTAGCACATTAATTACTAGCTGTGTTTTAAAACGCCATGCGAATATTTTAATGATTCCAAGCTTTAAAGATGAAAGAACATTTATATTATATGTATGTATTTAACAATTTTTAAATTCTTCTTTTTAGTTTGACATAAAAAAAAATGGAAAGTTAAAGTTAAGAATATTTTTCATATACGAAAGTTTGCTCCTCCATTCATTCATTCCATCTATCGCCGAGAAGGCGTTTCCTTAAGGAAAGTGACATTCTGAAAGCTGATAGAAAAGTTGATTAATGTAAACTATTATATTTTCCTTTTATTTACAGAACAACCTCTTGCAATTTCAAAATTTAAGCTATAGGCTAATTAAAGCTATTAGCTATTAATATAACTTCCGGTAAAAAGATACCACGACATCGACAATGAAAATATTGCCAATAATAATAATTGTAAAATTTAATAAATTATTCTTCTGATAAATATAAACAACATTATTAGACAGCCATTTAATAGACGACATTGATTTCCTTTTCTGGTTTAAAAATCTCATGCGGAAATACATCCTATGTGCATGTGGAAAATGTTATTTCTTTACGACTTTTGGTAGATTTGGTATTTTTAACATCATTTCACAAATTTTTAAATAAGAAAGAATATACTACTTTTATTTTGTCTAAATGGGACGCCATATTTGAATACTGACACCGCTGTTTTTTTTTTCGCTCACGTATTTTACAACGGGTTTTTCAATAGGGACGCTACAAAAGTAGACCGATAGTGACAGCAAACGACGCCATATTTTTCCCTGCTCTTTTGACTTTTCCCTTCAGTAAGGTTTGCCATTTCATCATGGAAAGATATACGATCCAACAACGAGTCGAAATTATTAACATTTATTACCGAAATTCGGATACAATGGCCTCAACTTTAAAAGCGCTACCGTCCAATTTATGGTCGTCGTCATTTCTGACTTGGACTATATGTGGTTCCAACAGGACGGCGCCACAAGCCACACAGCGAATGTCACAATCGATTTATTGAAAACCAAGTTTGGTGAACGTGTTATCTCACGAAATGATGGCCCAGTCAATTGGCCGCCTCGGCCGTGCGATTTGACGCCGTTAGACTATTTCCTGTGGGGCTACGTCAAGTCTATGGTCTATGCCAACAAGCCAGCGACGATTGATGAACTTCGTACGAATATCGAATGCGAAATTGCAGCAGTATCGGCCGATTTATGCTTGAAAACCGTCGAAAATTGGGTTCAGCGTCTGGACTTCTGCAAGCGTGCCCGTGGTGTCCATGCAAAAAAAAAACGAGTTCCATACATAATGGCATCGAATGTACTTTCACAGGAATAAGGAATTTACTTCATATCCCAAACCGTTTTTGTTTTATTAAAAAAAAACTTTTGTAGCGTTCCTTTTGAAAAACCCTGTATTATTTTTTGACTTAAAAAAGTAGTAGAGCTAAAGTAAAAAATTGCTAAAATTTTATTTTAAAAAATATAAAACTCAAATAAGAAAAAATTTGAAATTGGAAAAAGAGTTCAAATGTTCAAATTGAGTGTATCATTTGTAAATGGCAAGAAAAGTTTACACTATAATCGTAATTATCAATTCCAAGACTTAAACAAATTTATTTCGCTCATTACTATTACGTAAATCTTTTAAAACTTCTGTCGCTAAATTTATAGCGCTTATAATAATTATAAATTAAGCTTTAAAATTACAGTTACCATAACTTATTTTTTTTTTTAATTTACTACAATAATTATTGATGGGCTTTTATTATTTGCTCTCATATGAATTATGTGTCTGAAAATTACCATTCACTTTAATGAAATGTAAAACAATCACCAGAGCTAAAGTTCTCTTTTATTACAAAATATCGGCAATTGCATAAAGAATACCCGTACCTACATACATACGTAGGTGTGCAAACCAGTCTATGCAACACACCCAGTAATTAATTACGCAGCAATTACGTGGTAGGTGCTACCAACTGTAAAGATAATGAAGATAAAAAGATGAAACAATGTTTGCAATTTGCTGCTGCATTTCGCGATTGTTTTTTTTTTTTTGCAATAACAAAAAATAAGGCGCAACAATAGCAGCATCTCTGAGATGATAGCTTGAGCAAACCAAACATATGAAAACCATTACAAAAATACATGCCAAAAAATCTGCTAATAAATAGTTGACGGAAGCGAAGCGATCACATTTGTTTCCGAGAATATACATACAATATGTACATTACATACATTCTTAGAGGTATCTAAATTTTAACTAGCGATTTGGTGAGCATTCGAGCAAGCTTCTTGCGCAACTTGCTCATCGTCTACGCTTTGCTTTAGGTTAGGCCGTGTGCTATTAAATATCTACCTATGATCACCATCCAACCGATAAACTGACCAGCCGGCCCAACTCAGTGTGGCGTATCACGCTGCCCGATAGCAGTAACGTTTGTCCATTTACTGTCTAATGTTGTAAAATTTTCCGCCAATTAATTTTATTTTCATAAATCTGATATAGCAACGATTTAAACGTGCGCATATACGAGTACTGTGGATGTATGTACATTAGACCGTATCATAATAAAAAAGTTGAAAAACCACTCTCGGGTTTACGTAAGTACTTAAGGTGTGAGGTTTTCAAAAATGGAAACACTTTTTTTTCGGCTCATAGTAACAGCACTCATGTCACTCAGTTTCTGCGCGATCTTATTCTAAATCCAACACACGGTACTCAAGACACATTGCTATAAAAAAATAGTAGTCGTAGTTATTAGTAGCATTAGCAAAAATAGTAGTGGAAGTTAGTAGTAATTTGTAGTAGTATTATAAAAATAGTAGTAGAAATTAGCACAAACAGCAGGAGTAATTTGGAGTAGCTTTAGAAAAAAAAGTAGTAGAAATAATTAAAACAAATAATAGTAATTAAGAGTGGCAATAGTAAAAATTAGTAGAAATAGTGGTAGTAATTATTAGTAGCATAACTAAAAATAACAGTAGTAATTAATAAAAATAGTGATAGAAAAGAGTAAAAATAATAATTAGTAGTAGCCTGAGTAAAATTAGTAGTAGAAATTACTAAAAATAGTAGTAGCAATTAGTGGTAGTATTTGTAAAAATAGCTGTAGAAATAGTGGTATTAATTAGAATCAGCACTAATAAAAATAGTAGTGATATATAGTACTCGTAATTAGCAGTCGCATTGTTAAAAATAGTAGTAGAAACTAGTAAAACTAGAAGTAGTAACTCGTACTAGCATAAGTAAAAACAAAAATTAGTCAAAATGTTAGCAGTAATTAGTAGAAGCGTTAGTGAAAATAGTAGTAGAAATTAGTAAAAATAGTAGTAGAAGTTTTTAGCAGTACTAGTACAAATAGTAGTAAAATAGTGGCAGAAAATAGTAAAAGTAGTAGTAGTAATTAGTAGTACTATTAGTTAAAATAGTAGTAGTAACTAGTAAAAATAGTAGTAGTATTTAGCAGTTGTAGTAGTAAAAGTCATCGTTGGTAGTAGTAGTAGAAGTAGTAGTAGTTTTTGTTGTTCTAGTGGTGAACCAGTCCCCAATTACTGAAAGAGGGCTGCGAAATGGTTCCGACATATTAAGTCCGAAAATAGTGCCGACGCTGTTCAGAACTTGTCCTCAAATAGTCTAGGGCCGAAATTGTCCCAAAATACATAAATATGTATATACTGACGGAATATTTACTTATATTATACACACGTAGTTGTAGTATTTATTTATGCCGAATAAAGTTTTTAGTCCGAGGGGCACATTTTCAACTTTTTTTTAACTCTATACAACGTGATACGGTCTAATGGACATATGAACCTTGCTTGGCTTTTCGTTCGTGCAGATTCCCACATAGAAGCGTTAAATATCAAATTCATTTTTGCATCACTGATGTCAATATTCTCCACTTTCACAGCAAGTTGAATGATTTGTCAAGTTTTTTTGAATTGACGTACGTAAATGCTCGCTACCTGCCAACTTTTTAGACCATCCATCCATTATATTGCCTATAAGATTGTGCTGTTTCATTATCTTCTGCTGGCAGTAAAATTATAAATGAATATTGTGCTGATCTTATTCATTAGCTTGTATACGACAATTAATTGTCTAATGGAAAAATCGTTCCCTTAAATAAATATTAAATTTAGTTTTGGCCAAAGGGTGAATGGCATTGCAAATTGGTTATTGTTTTATTCTTAATAAAGGCACATATAGTTTTTACAAGGGTTGTAAATGTGATATGTTTGCTTAATGATGTTAAAATACAGTAATTTGCCGTTAATTGCACAAGATATTTTTTAAAAATGTTTAACTCATTTAAAGAGGAAGCTAACTAACATAGATTAGTTGATAAGAATGCCAATTTTTCGAAATTAGGAAATTTGCATACAGCACGTCATCGAAAGAAGCAACACTATGTAGATAATTGCCATACCTCAGTAAAAGCGAAAGCCAAATAAGTTTACCACTAATATCTCAGTAATTGCCACTTTTCCAAAAAGTGTAACTCAGTAAACACAATTTTCTTTCCATAATCTCTTATTTCGACTCAATGGCTGAAAATTCTTGTATCCTGTGGATAATTTTTCATTATTAAAGGTATTTCCATTTCAACTTTTTTGTTATTAAAAAACAGATCATGGTATTTTTACAGATGTAAATTTTTGACATAGCGTTGCCCCATCGGATATTTGTACGATAGTTTCCAATTCTATATTGGGGATCATTTACAAAATGATTGCTCTCATTTGTGCCGATTAATTAAGGAAAATGTTTTGTTTTAAAACTTTATTAAAATAGTTCTCCTAAATTCGTTAAAACGTTAGCCGAATAAGTCCAAAAGGAGAAAGAAGTAAGAGGAAATAAAATATATTTCAATTTTATTTTTATTTTATTTTATTAAAGTTTCATAACAATATAACTACTGTTTGAACTTACAAGAGACTTAGCGTTAGCATCGGAGGCTTTCGGCTGGCCTGCGGCTAAGAATGAAGATCGTTGGAGTTTTTGAATTGACGAAGATCGGAGTTTTTGAAATATTGTACTTGTACATATGTATTATTACAATATTATAGTTTGCAAGATATTTTAACAACTGCGTGGATCAGTATTATTGAAGATATATTGTGTCTGGGTTTGAAGTGCGAAGCAGGATACGCTAATGGCATGGTTGGCAAATATATATATATATACCATATATTATATATATTTTAGTTTGGCATTAGTTTCAAAATTTTGTTAGTTAAAATTTTATGTAGTTGAGACTTGCCTTTTTCCAATGACAAATTGCTTTTCATATAATACCAACATAATAATTTATAAAAACTAAATCTTCTTTCACTCGTTCTGTTTTGCTGTAGTAATTTTTTTTTTTATTGGCGATTTCAATTTTGTGTTGCCTTATCTTATTATCATTAAAATACCTAGCATCTGATTGGATATCATGGATAAGTTCTTCTGGTGACGAATAACATCATTTTTCTCGTAAAAACAAAATGCGAAATAGCCAAATAATCTGCATTGGTATTGCATAGATGATTCGGATTTGAGCACTGATAAAACCAGCCGTCCATTTTTTATTAATTTCTATTGATATTTTTAAACTAAAAAAACCATCAACACACATACATAAAATATACAAATAGATTTTTTCGATTACCGAAATCTTATAATTTTCCTAATTGAAAGGTAGTTAACATGATTTTTCCTGATTTTTCATATTTTGATTCAATTCACTCTCTCTAAAAAAGGACCTAAGCTTCTTCCATGTCAAAAAAATTGTCAACAAGATTATTGTTTAATATTTCTACTGCCGCCGTATTTTAAATTTCACGTAACGAGTGATACAAACCGCTCCCCATATTTTTCACCATTGGTGCGACGCTACTAGCTATTTGTTTAAGTAAGCGGGAAGAATATTTAAGCGTTGGTTAGTGTAATGATTTCAAATTAATTGCAAATACTATAAACCAAATTAATTTAGAAGAACATTTTACCACTTAAAATGCCATTACTTCATTATTGAACTTTAGTTTTTGGGTTTATTATACTGCATCTATTACTTCACCTAAAAAGTTCTTAAATTTTTGTTTAGCATTTAGTTAATACACAAGGTGACCTGACCTGATTTCACTTGGTTCGTGTTCATAATTATAAAATCAGAAGCAGATTATTAATTACAGTTTTTTGACAAGCTTGTGGGACAATTTAAGAAATCTTTCACTTTCCTTAAAAAAAATTAAATAATTGTGATACCCAGAATGGCTCACTGCTAGTTTAGATTGTGAAAAATACAGATCGGAAATCACTTGAGTTTTTATTTTATTGCGATGGTAATTACTAGTATACAAAGTCAGACGTTAAAATAGCTTTGCATTAACTCCCATATGCCCTTTTTCCACACTCTTTAAAATATCTACAAAACTAACTACTTCTACAATTATAAATTCATGCTGATTTTATTGAACCAAACCGAACAATTTTAAGCAATATATACTCATGGATAGCATTTTTAGAAAATAATGAAAACGAAATGACAGTTTAAAAATTGTACCATTAAGGAAAAGATAATTGACATGGAAAATAATGGCAAAAGTATACAAACATTAAACAAAAAAAGTCAATAGTTTGGGATAATTCTTAAAAGGTTTTTACTCGCACAATTGCTTTATTTATATGAATACTCAGTAGAAGAGACTTTAAAGTGTTTGGAGAAAAATATGTAAAGGCCGTCCTTTCATAAGCTATTACAGTACAAGTTCAATAAACATCTCAACAGAACTGCAGACGTATTGTTTCCAATGCTCCTTCTCGAGAAATGAGCAGGCAATTTGTTAAGCAAATTACGCCAGTTACACATAAAAAACAACTTACATAAAAAAAAATAATTAAGGAAATTATGCAGATGATAAGGCCCCATCACATTCTAGCCAAGGGCTGCTATAATTGCTTGTTACTTCTCGTGATTTTCCCCTTTTCGGGCGGGAGCTTATCTTACGATTCCCTTTCGAGACAATTACTTTCAACAATCTTTGCCACCGTTGCTCTATTATTATATAACGTATACGCAGTGTGATCTAAATAAATGAAATTTATGAATGATGAATTAAAACTCCAAAATAAACCTCTCTTATTCTACGTGTGGAGTCTTCGTGAGGTCAATTGCTGGAAGTTGGCTTATTTCACACATTAGCTATATACCGAGCCCGATGTACATTTCATCAAGACAAATGAAGACAAATAATGCAAGCCCAAAACACTCATTCAAAAATAGTATATCCCTTCTCGCAAACATGCCTATAGCAAGTTCAGACTCTTTACTCAGATAACCGTAAAATAACAATTATCTTTGTTTAAGCCAAAATGTATAGAACCTTACAAAACTTCCAAAGGCAATTCAAAAATGTTTAAAAAGCTTTAAAAATACTTTTCATTATTTAAGTTTTATTAAAGTTGTAACTAGTTAAATGTGATGTAATTTAAAATACTATTATTTGTCTATATTATTAATAACTATATTTTATATTATATATGTATACATATTTGGGTAATTCACAAGGTGTCATAATATGTCATAAGTCATAAAGTCATAAAATTAAAAAGAAGTTTAAAATTATTTAATTTTAATCATTTGTTTCAATGCAATCCAAAAACACAACTTTTGATATCTAAAATTTTATGACTTTATAATTTATGACACATTATGACACCTTGTGAATTACTCAATTATATTTTTTTATTTTTCTTTCAGTCAGATAACTCAAAAACTGATGGACTAGTTCGCTTTGAAACAGACAGATGGGCATGGCTTAATCGAAGCTCGTGGCACTGATCATTTCGGTACATTTGTAGCGCACATTATAACCAACAACAACCACATATTCATTGTAATAGCGAAAGAGCAACATATTTCAATTTAATTCAGAAATAGGAATGGGGAAAGGCAACAACAGTTTACGCGGCTTAGCTTAGTACAGGCGAGTCTTGCTCCAGTCTAGATAACAAAAGTCTATAGCTCATGGAAAATATAAATATATAAAAAATATCAATGTCAAAAATTATGAAAATTTCGTCACAAAACTATGCTAAAAAAATAAATATATATATACATATATATATATATATATATAGTTTTCTATGAAGAAAGTTTTTAAAAATTTTTATTGTTTCCGATAAAACAAAAAAATCAAAGTGTTTTTAAAATTTTTTGATCAAAAACTAATAATTAACAAAAATAACAATCAAAAAATGATTTTGTTTTTATCAGCAAGAGCGAGTAAAATCGCTGTAAATTTAATGTATGCCGGAAAAACAGAAGAGCAAAAAGAAACTTTTACAAATGAATAAAGCAAAACATAATCGTTGGGCCCGTTTTAATATACCCGAGTTGCAAAAGAATGCTCCAACTCGGATAAAATTTCCTTTCGTTGCAAAAGCAACTCTGTTGTGATATTTCATTGAAGAGGCAGTTTGTTTAGTGCTATTTAGGAACGGAAAATAGCTGTGCAAACAAATCTTAGGTTGACGTAGTTATATACTTAAAAATGCTATGCAAATAAAAATTAATTAAGTCTTAAACTGAAATTTCCCATGTATTTTCTTCCGGCTCATTCACAATAGCGTAGTTTTTTCACTACCCAACACTACATCTCAGGTCGGATATCATATTAACGAGTTGGCTCAACTGGCATATTTTTCCGAGTTAGTGTTGTTGCTTCACATGCAATTCGTTATCTTACCTAGTGTTTTATTGCAACTCGGTTACAAAGGAATGGACCCATTATTAAACCAAAATGATCACATCTTAAAAAAAATGTTTAAAAGTCAAAAGGATTAAATGCGTCCCCCGCTATTATCATCAACGTGGATATAAAAGGTAAAACAGTGGAACTCTAAGAGACTTTTAAGACTTACCGGTGAGTATTCACTGGAACAGATTTCGTTTTTCCTTGAGGCGAAACTTTACGCTTTTCTATTAAATAATTCAATGCGAATTTGTTTACGAAAAATTTAAAAAATTTAATGCAGAACATAATTATTTTACATACAATGACGGTCTGGAAGCATCTTATCACTCAAACAAATTATTTTTATTCACTTTAAATTTTATAAGAACTGAGTATTCAATTCCATTGTCTATAAAAACTTCAGATTTTACCAAATTTACTTAAGTTTATGACGAAACCCAACCAATGTTGCAATAACTAATGACAAATGTCATGGTGGCAAGAACTTTGGCACTCAACATTTTGACCTACTGTCAAAACACGTGACACCCAATGGCAAGCAACATCAATAACAACAGCAGCAACAACAATAAACAAGCGCTAAGAACATGAAGCAGCGCCAACAGCTATAGCAATTGACATTAGAGTGTGATGCGATGCGATTGCAACAGACAGCGACAATGACAGCTACATCAACGCCAACACCAGCAATAATACGACACCAGAGTTGTCACATCCAATTTGCTTAGACTCCTAATACTTTGTATTGACTTTGGATATGCTATCGGTGCCAGGGAGGGCAATGGCAAAAATTCTCGCTGATAAACGAGTGCTGAAATTTTTACGTAACTAATTAAAATTTGAGTTTAATATAAGATCAGTTTGCTAGCGAGCATATCTTTTTTTTTTTTGCTTACACGTAAATTGTCGAAAAATTAATATTACTTCAAATTTTATTGCTTATTTCCATTTAGCCCACACTGCGGGTGTCGCGGCAATTGTGTTGTTGTTTGTTTTGGTTTTTTTTTGTGTTATTTATCTGCAGATGAAAAAATTAACATTTAAAATCCGCTATAAAGTATTATGCAACAGACAGAAAACAAATACATACATACATACACACATACACACATACATACGTTATTCCGCTAACTGTCCGCCTAACTGGGTCGCTTTGGGCGTTAAGTGACCGCACGTTCACCAACAACACGCAACAACAACAATCACCAACCAATAAGTACAACAAAAAATTTGCATTTGCCTATGTGTGTGTGTGTGTGTTTGTTTATTATTTTATCAAGTTGGTTGACCAGCCTGTTGTGTGTGCCTCCATGTTGCAGGCGCAGCAATGACACAAGGACGTTCGCTTCTGCCTCTTACGACTAGACGACTAGCGCGCGCTGATTAGTGGGACGTTGTTTACATTTTGCTTGAGTGGCTTAGTAGCGCTTCTAAACTAACGGTTTTTATTTAGCCAATACTAAATTCGCATAATATTTGTGAATAATTTAGCCAGTTAATAACTGCTAGCCATTTAGCGTTCGATGTTGTTTACATTTTTTATATTTATATTTTTTTTCTTCTTCTTTTTTTCATCATGTTTTTCTTCTACACTTTAATTTCGATACACGTTAAACGTTCTACGGTCGAGACTTTTGTTGGTCTTGGTAATTAAGCAATTAGCTAATGTTTGCTGTCTGACTGATGGTTGGGTCATTAAATAGAAGAAAAAAATTCGTATACAACAGAAGAAGCAAAGTTATATGCCCTGCAAAAAATTGCTCAACTAATTTCTAAAGAGAGTGTATCTGGAATTGACTAGAGTCTCAATCGACGTAAATTAGTCACAAGTAGTCACGAACGGGTACTATTGGAAATCAATTAGTATCGACTCATTACTTACGGGTGCGCACAAAATTAAACTTATCTATCTTGAATTGTCTATAATATTATTATATCTGGATTATTTGCATAAAGTAAAGTAATAAAAACTAAATAAATATTCACGCGGGTACATTGAATTTTTGTGTTTAAATATGACGCAAAAAAAAAAGGAATAAAAAGCGACTATAGCCGGTGGATATAAAAAATGATTATCTATGTATAGTTTTCAGGCATAAATGCACTAGTTCCAATGGGTATCAATAGACACAATTCTTCATGCATACCCATTCGTGCTCAAAAGGGTACAATTAGCCTTTTCATAGGATATGCTCGTACAAAAGGGAACAGTTCAGTCCATACAAAGGGATGCAAAGTGGCATTAGTTGTTGCTGTTTTTGCTGTTGTTGTTTTAGCAGCATGAAATACTCCCCACAAATGCTACTGATATGGCAGTCGTTGGTCTGATATAAATCCGGGTCGTTTCGGTATCGTAGAACCGACTATCGTAAGAACGAAATGGCATTAGTCGCATCTTCCTTTGCGACTCATACCCGGACACATCCAGAACTTGTCGCATTTTTTACATGGTATGCATACAAATCTAAAAATACATAAATATTATATTGTACGTGCGAATTTATCTGCGGATATGAGGCGCGCTTTAAGATTAATTAATTGAATTGTGCTATTAAACTACAATAAATGAATGTGTTGCAATCTGCTTGTTGCCCATCTGTTTTCCAACAAAGAGAATGAGGAAATGCAAATTTTTGCACTCAAAACATCTGCTATCGAAATATGCAAAAAAATACAAACACTCGTGTACCTAAAAGCGCGAGCCAGAAGTTAAGTTTCCTTTCCGACTTCCTAAAGAGATAGCGAGTTAAAAATGGGAGTAGTAGTGATAGTAGTCGTTAGTAGTAGATGGTAGTAGTAATAGTTATGGTAGCAGTAAGTAATTAGTACTTAGTAGTAATACCAGTTAGTAATATACGAAGAATAGTTGTAGTAAATAATTGTAGCATTAGTAAAAATAGCAGCAAAAATTAGTAAACATTGTATTAGTTATTACTCATAGCATTTGTAAAAGTATAAAAACAACACAATTAGTAGCTGTAGTATAAAAACTGGTAAGTAGTAATTAGTAAAGTAGTAGCTTTAGTAAAAATAGTGGTACAAAATAGCGAAAATTAGTAATTAGTAATAGTAAGTAGTAGTTGCATAAGTAAAAATACCAGTAGTAATTATAAGTAATGTTAGTGAAAATAGTAGGAAAAATTAGGCACAAAAGTAGTAGTAGTTAGTAGTAGCATTAGTAAAAATAGTAGTAAGAACTAGTAGAAGCGTTAGTAAAAGTAGTGGTAGAAACTAGTCAAAAAGGTAGTAGAAATTAGTAGTAGCATTAGTAAAAATAGTAGTAGGAATTTGTAAAAATTGTATTGGGAGAAGTGGCAGTTAATAGTAGTAGTAGTAGTACTTGTATTTAGTAGTTGTGGGGATAGTAGCTAGTAGTAATAGTAGTAGTAGTAGTCGTTGTAGTACAGAACCAGTCCCGAGCTGCTGAAAAACCCTGAAACGCTCCTGAAATAGGACTCACATTTTTAAAGAGTAAGAGATTTAAACAGGCTATGTAAAAATACATCTACTGAAAAGTATTTTCCGATATTTGGAAGCTGTTAATTGTTTTCACTGAAAATTTTTAAATAATCATTATTTCCGGATTCTGGTAAAAACAGGGCTATTTTTGGTGGAGCATTATGTTCCCTATTTCATATGCTCATTTACATACATGCTCAGAAAACTAATACCATAAGCAGCACCATTAGTGTGGCATCTGAAAAATATCTTTATTCAAAAGTCGAGCATTTAAAACAAAAAATTTTATTAATAAAAATAACGTCAGATTTGTCTATCAAATTGTACACGAATTACATCAATATATTCGAGTTTTGTTTTGAACGAAATCTTTCCAATGATTGTTTTATCCGTAAAAAATCCAAATAACAACGAGTTTCGCTTGCCTGCATTTTTTGAAGCAATAGTATGAAAATATAGGAAGATGCTAAAGAAAAGTTCAAAACATTTCCTGAAGGGGATTTAAAATTTATATAAAAGAAATTATAATTTTCTTTAAAAGTCCAGAATTTCAAAGAGAAATTGAAATTATTTGCCCATTTCCATTAGAAACATCCAGAGCTAATCAACAGAAAGTGGGTGCTCTTCCAAAGCGATGACCCCAGGCCACATACAAATTTAGTAGCTCGTGGTATGTTTCATTTCATCCACTCTATAGTATAATCTAAATAGCATCAAATAGAAAGTAACCCCTTTGATAAATTTTGCAAGCGGTCTTATAAACTTTTTTCCATTAACGAATTCACTAAATAATATTTTATGTGGAAGAATATGAGCAAAACCGCCAGCAAAAAAGTGTCAAAAATCAATAGAAAATTTTAGCAACTAGAAATTTTCGATAAACTTTTAGAAATTGTGAGAAAAATAAATTAAAATCTCTGTAATATTTTTGTCAAGTTTGCCAAAAGTGTAAAATTTCGATATAATTTATTTTGTTGACGGAACTATCGGACGTTCCTAAATAATTGAAATCAATTTAATAAAAAAACTTTTTTCAAGATTTTTTATTAAAATATTTAAAGTTTGACAATACAATTATTAATATCGTATGGCAGATGCTAGTTGTCATATAAAATTTCAAGTGTAATTAAAAATATTTGCGAAATCGTTCGATTTAAAAATAAAAAGTTAACGAAAAGATTTGGCAAAAGAAAACATTCTGAATATTGCGGGAAAAAAACATCATTGAATCTTTTAAGCCACTACACATACATTTTCATGTATTAGATTTGTTTTGCAGCGTTAAAATAGCGATCGTCAAATATTTCACTCAAATAACGCCAAAACCAACTCACTCAAAGCAAAAAAAAAAAAAAAGCCGGGTCTGATAGCAAATCGTCAACATTCACATAAGGCCAGATCAAAGCGCCTGTTACTTACTATCCTCTGCTCTCCGAAATTACGCTCTCCATTGCTACTCTCTGGGGAGTCACACTCCAAATCAGTTGCCGGTTTTTTGAGCCAAGTTAGCCATTCTTGGTCACTTCTTAAGCCAGCAAGCAGCTAGCAGTTAAAATGCAATCATCTCTCCCGCTCCCATTCTCACACGAGCTGGCTCTCTCGCTCTCGCAATCTCTCTCTCTCTCTCTCCGGCGATCTCTCTTTATCTGCATGTTTGATTGAGGGCGGCGATCTCACTTCTTTACTGCCACTGTTGGCAATTTTGCTTCTAGTTCTTTTGTGGTCATTTGGTTATTACCATTTAAGATACAGAAACTCTTCAGTAGCTGCACTTTCTTGTTTCACTTTACTTGCGGGTTTGATTGAGTTTTTTGTTTTTTTGTTTTTCTTTGATTTTACTTTACTGTTTTTTTTTTGTTGCTTGCTATGGCTTTGATTTTTAGTAACATTTTTTTATAGCTTATTTTGCCGCTACACAGAACTAAATACTAACTCGACTCGCTGCTAGCTGTAAAAGATACTGGCTTGCCGAGTTACAATCAAAGCCACAGCAATTGTTGTACTTAGGCCGTTGTTGATCGTCTTTGACTTGCCGCTGTGGTCGCTCAGTTTTTTTAGCTGCTTACGTTGACGGCGCCAGCGTCTTGGTCCGTTGCATATCTACGAAACAACTTTAGTGTGGCTAAAAGTCTTTTAAGCCAAACGAACCACACGAATCAGTTTGTCTTAATCGCTGAAAGCGTTTGGTACTTGTTTACGGAAAATGTGGCTAACGCAAATAAAAATTAAGTGTCGCTGACCCGAACACAAGGATATTTTACTGACCATCTTTAACGAACTTGAAGTTAATTTGGTTAAGATTAAAGTGTTGAATAAAAAATATTTCTGTGTAATTCTTTAAATACAAAGCAAATTATTTAAATAGAATAATATTAATAATTTTTCAAACAAAAAATAAAAATACAATTTTTGTGAAACTAATGAAGTTTAAACTATGCTCCATGAGGAGAAATATTTTTATCAGAATTGAATTAGAAGCTGTATTGAAAAAACCAAAACAAAAACAAACCATAAAAAACATTCGCCCAAGTGTCTAACTGAGTTGACATGCAGCAAAATAAATAATTCATTGTGCATTTATTTACAAATTTCTTTGTATCCTTGTTATCCTTGCCAACACGGCAAGCAAACTCACAAACTACGGCCCCTTCTCTTCAGCTTATGCTAAGCAAATTTGAAGAAAAATACGCAATAAAAAAAAAACTACAAAACAAAAGTGGAACTAAAAAACAAACATAAGAAATAAGAATAAATAACGATAAACTCGAAGCGAGAAAAATAAATTCGAAAGTGTACACTGTGGGCGCTTGCTACACAGCGTTAGCAAAAAGGAAAAACAAAATTATCCAGTGTTTTGATATAGAGCAGGAGCTCTTCTTCAGCCATCAGCAGCAACAGGTGAGTTTTGCTCAAGGCACTCTTTCTACTCTCCAACTCGTGCGCCCGCCCTGCCTCAGCCACTATTGCAATTTGCTAAGGTATTGAAAATTTGCTATGCCAACAATGCAATGGAAACAGCTGCTGTTGCAACAAGTTAAACAAAAACAACAAAAACTATAACTGCAATAACAACAACCACAACTAAGCAGCAGGAATATAGCTGAGTTTGATGTTGGTTGAATGTTGACTTTATTCAGTCACTTTTGTTCTTTTTTCATTGTTGTTGTTGATGCCAGCACTGTGCAAACAAAATATTTGCCGATGGATTATACAAAAAAAAAAAAAAAAAATTGTTAATCTAAGATAATATATTAGTAATTCTCCCTTTAAATATAGATAAAAAAATTAACAGTTTAAATTTTATTTGGCATGCAGCTCAGCTAAATCCGAAAAAATGTAGCCAATAAACTCAATAAATTTCACTCTGAAGAGTGTTGAAAACGAATTGATGAAAAATTAAAGAAGAACATTCAAACAAATTAATATGGCGCGACTTTTTAATATTTTGTTGAATTATAAAAGTTTTCACAACTAAATTTTATTTTTTAAATATCAACCTATCGCTGCTAGTAAATTTATATAATATTTCTTACTTAAAAGAAATAAATATTTCGATTTCGAATTGCAATTAGCTGTAGTGCTGTTGAGGCTTCATTGCGACTTCTTCTTTGTTTTTTTTTTTTATGTTACTGAAAAACAATTTCGGTTATTTCGAAAATATTTTTCCCTATGATATCGCGTTAGCTATAATATCCAGCAATATTACAATGTATATTTAGTACACCAAAAATGCAGTTATCATTTTCATACCTAACACCACAGCTATATATATTAGGCATGATTCTTGATCCTTTACAAAATTTTGTCATAAAAAAAATACCCTTTTGCGCTTCCAATATTTGGCATTTAAGGATGAGCAATAATATTTAGTAATCAAGGTGGATATTTTTTTACCAACCATTAAATTTCTAATAATCCAAGCATACCATATTTTTTGAAACTGTAAAAACCTACTACTTTTTTCGTCTCACCAAACTTTTTTTTATTATTATCAACAATACGAGCATAAAATGAACCAGGTACCGTTTTTTAGTTGTTTTTTTTTCAGAGCAATAAAAATAATTGGAACGGTTATTTCTTTGCCTTTTATTTATTCGAATTGCATGCGCTCTCCACAATAAAAATGAAACACACAACAAAGAAATTAGTGCGAATATTGAATATTAGGCATTTATACTGTCAACCTTGCTTTCTTTAGAGTTATAAAAAATTTATTTCAAACTGAACACAGAAAGTTATGAAAGTTCGTATCCAAATTTTCCACAATTTGTTTTTTCGATAGCTATACTTTGCCAAAGTATCCTGAACTTGCAATCAAAAAGGCTTTAAAAATGATTTATTTTTGAAATCGTTAGTCTACATAAAACCTCTTTTTATGTTCGTTCATTTACACAATTTTGAAAAACATGGTTTCGAGATATTAAGTCCCTGCGATTAGTTATTTAAGCAAAAAAAAATATTTTAACATTTATTTTCAAAATCTAATTTTAAAATAACATAAAATGTATAATAAAAGATTTTAATCCATATTTTTCACCTCATTCACATTGGAAAGTTTCAACGGATTGGCGCACCCATGGGGGGAGGCGGTGTTATTTTGTGGTTCAAACCTCTACCGAAATCTTAAAACAGTAGTGCAATCCTGAAATTAATTTCCTGTTTTTAAATTAAATTACCGTAAAACCCCCACCAAAATATTTTTCTGTATGCGCCACTGGCTCTACGGTTTCTTCAGTTTCAATTCAATTTGAAGAATATCATTCACGAAACAAAGTCACAATGGGTGAACTATTAGTATAACTTTATATGCTTTCAGGCAAGAAACATGAAAGAATGTGGACGGATAGTTGGTCAAAGTGTATAAATAAAATATTTATCCAGCCTACTTTCTTTAGCTATCAAAGCTTAAACTTTTTATGATTTTATTTTTAGGTGCAAATTAAAAAAATCTCAGAGTGCTTTACAAAAAAAAAAACTATTGAGTTATATTTATGTCCGATAAGTGAATATTATTTCTGATATTAATTGCCAGAATATTCACCAATGTAATATTTATCCTTCTAAATAAATATTTTGTTGTAACATTTAGAATAACATTTCATAATGAAAAACTTATACTAAATGATTTAAAAACAAATCGAAACTGAAATGTACGAGGGCACTAACAAAAGTCCACTTAGTTCAATAGAAAAAAAACACGAAAAAGAAATCTTTTCACATTTATTTTTACTCTTCATCTTTTTTTTTAACATCTCTACATAATCGCCATTGGTCTCAAACCATTTGTTAAGCCTATATATCCATTGACTCAAAATAGTCTTCAAAATCGTGATGTTAGCTTAGCTTAGCTTAAGTTCAGCATTGGTCGCTTTAATTATCTCCGCGTTGCTCTAATTTCTTTTAATTTTTGGAAATAATCAAAAATCGCATGGTGCCATTATCGGGAACTACGCTGCTGGTCGTATTCCTTCGAACTTTTTCTTTCGGTTTTCTAGCAATTTTTTTAAAACTTCTAGTAAGCAGTATTCAGTATACCATTTTGAAGATATCGGTTGACCGCTTTCCTTTTCTAGTCGTATACGAGCTATAATTTTTTGATCGGTTGAAGTGAACTATAATCATTACTTTTGTTGCTTAACTCTTACGAGTGGGTTTCCTCCTCTTGGGTCCAAGCCATGGACTGTAGTTTGGATTACAAATCGTATTTATAAGTGAACTAAAATTCACCGTCAGTAACGACTTTACTAAAATTGCTAGACTGCCCAATTACGAACTTATTTAAGAAAAATTGAGCATACACTCAAGCCTCTTTCTGGTCCTCTTTTAAAATTCGTGGAACACATCGAGCAGATTTCTTCGTCTATCCCATTTGATTACTTAATATTCAAAACAAATCCATGGTATTCAAGTTCAATTTATCTGCAATAATCCTTTGTATAAATAGTGGATCCTCTTCAACTCTGAAGCCACAGTAACGTCATCATCAGTAGAAGTTTTTGGTCAGCCTTCTGGAGGTTTGTCCTCCACAGAAAAATGTCCCGTTTGAAATCTTTGGAACCACTTGGAAATAGTCCTAAGCGACGATGCAGTCGCTCCATATTTAATTTAGCGCTAATTGAATATTTATAGTGGATTTAGTTTACGCCGAAAACAGCAGAAAGCCATGAAGCGAAGTTCTATTTGAGTTGTTGGTGGAATTTTGTCTCTTCCATCTTCAGCTAGTTTGCGTTTTCTTGTCATCAATTTAAGCGATCGTTTTGAAGTTTAGAAAGAGGATTTGTAAAACAATTGCAAAGAGTTTGGAATTTTTGTTTTAAAGATTGAAGATTCACCAACTAAGAGAACTTTTCTTAGTCCCCTCGTATGTAAAAACGAAATAATTAAATTTTGAAGTTTTCGATTAAACGACAATAATAGTTAAAAATATATTCATAGCTCGTCCCCGCAAGCTTAACCACAACGATGGGAAATTGTACTATTTTCGTTAAATTGAAACCACCCCATTTAAATAATTCAATGGGACTTTTTGACATTCTTCATTTGATCTAAGTAGGTGAAATTTAGATTGATATTTTTGTAATAAAATTTCATTTATATTTTAAATTTTTTATTGTTTTCTTGTTATGCTTTAAACACACGTACATATCTCATTATCATCTTAAACGAAGAGCATAATCGCGCAATATTCGAAGAAAATTTAACACATTCATTATGTAAGTGCCCTTAATGCCCAAATAATTTCCACTACATATTTATCAATAGGATCTTATATTTTCACAATCTTGTGCTCTAATTAATTGCATCTATCTTCTCGTTTATGACCCTCATGTAGTTTAATATTTCACCTTGGCTAATTAATAAAATATTTAATCGGTTTATTTGGCTTCTCCAATTATTGATGTGGTAAGTTCTGTTGTTGTTATACAAATGGAATGATTTGTATTTTTATTTTGGCTAGCTATGGACGCGAGAAGGGTTTTAATAGGAAAATGTTTATGACAGCAAATAATATAGAGTGTTGCTGTAAAAGTGCGAAAGGTTACCAAATTTAAAGTTGAGATCACTTTGTTGGTCGCGATTGAAGCAAAATTGTTTTATTATGAAGTAGTACTCTCCCTACTGAAGGCCTATTGGAATATTTTGATTAGAGGAGTCATATTTTATTTTTAGTCAATATCAACACAGACAAGCAATTTGATTTGGCAAGAATATTAGCGGTTTTAGTTGTAAAAATGAAGGAGTTTTTAAACAAAACCTCATATGGAAACTATAGGTTTTATAATAAATAAAAGTATTGCCAAATTTGATGGTCATGTCTGCTTTGTTGGAGAAGTGACAGCGCAATACCTCATATCTGTACAATTAGTGGCATTGCAGCTTTATGTGACTCCACAAAATTTCAATCAGATATCTCTAAAATTGTTAGTATGCAAAAATCAAGAAAAAAGAGTCGCCCGCACTGAAAACGAGTTGGAAAAGCAACTAAAGTTAACAAATGTAGTACTAAAATTTTAGTAAGAACCTAACAGTACTCTCTCTGCACAGAAAAAAATTTCGAAATTTCAAAAAAAAATTTTAATAAAATATCGATTTAGCATTTTTTTCTTTTCTAAATAAATATAAAAAAATTTCAAAACTTCAAAAAATTCTTCAAATAAAATATTGGTTTGGCAATTTTTTCTTTTCTAAATAACTATATCGTAAGTATCATGACACAAAAGATGGGGCAATTCCAATAATCAAAATTCAGAATTTAAATACATTTTTTGAAGTTTCATAAATAGAATTATCAACGGCCTTGCCACTGATATTATATAACATTAAACAGTACGAGTATTTACTTCCGCGTATTTTCTTTCCCTTATTTATACCAATGCTATTTAAAATTAAAGATTCGCTACTTTTTTATTAAAAATATATAAAATGTAAACGAAGTCTCATTTTACTTCGTCAGAATTAAACATTAAATGGTATAACAAAAACAACGAGCACTTATTACATACTATTCTACACACAATTTTAGCTACTTCTTTATTGCGATTTAAATATCTTATTCTAAAACAAGTTCTTCTCTAGGAATTCTTCTTGCAATGTTTTGGTCCAAGTTTTTTTTATTTCTCACCAGATTTTTCCAACTACCACTAACCTAAACATATTTTAAAATTTCCAATTTATACCAAAATTTTGAATTCGCGTTTTAAGATCACTCTCCGCTAAATAATGAATGATTTCGATTACTTCCTTCGTACGTTCTGAAATTAAGTTTTGTTAGCCGCATTTTTTAAATTATGTAACCAGAAAAATTTTCACGCTCGTCATATTCCACAGTTTTTAGTGGACTGATTAACTTTTCAGCTGCACATTCTCCTCTAAGCAACTTAATTAAAAAATTAAGAGTAAGAATTAACTATCTACTTTTTTGTATTATAGCAAAGATCTACAAAAATATAAATTTCAAAATAAAATTAAATCAAACGTGCCCTTACGGTATTAAAAAAAAACTTTTTTTTTATAAATTTTAAGCAAAAGTATTTTCAAATTAACAAACAAAAAATATATGCAAAAATATGCTTTTTTAATTACTTCTTTTTAAAGGAAATAACCCCCGGCTATTTTTGTGATCTGTCTGAAATAATCCAGTTTTTGAAAATGCACTTGCCATAGTTTTTCGATACACCAACACGGACAACACTGTATTGAAACAAGCGTTAATTAGCTATCCGATTCGTAATTCGATAGTTTAAATAAAAATAGATTTATTATGATTTTCTCCATCAAAGCTGTTCACAGCAAAGAAAAATTATAAGTAGTAAATAAAAAGAAAAATTAGTAGAGCTGCCAAAGTGAATTAAGGAATGTGTGGTATGAACACGATAATTCGCAAATTACTTAGGGAATTACTTGGGTTCCTATTATGAATCCCATTCGATCTTCGACTGTGTTCAAAAAAGCTGATCGAACAAATTTTTATTATTTCTTGAAATTTTTATTATTTGTTGAACAGCGCTAGTGTGAATTTCATAATCAATATAAAGTCGACTTAAAGGTAGAAGCTTAATTTGCCGTTACATTCGATGTTATTTAGACTACAACTTCGTGGCCACATTTCTATCAGCTGATATTAAATCTAAATTGAATTTTGTTCTATCAGCGAAAGTAGTAATTCCAAATGTTTCTCAGTGCTCATAATCTAATGAATCTACAAAAAGTGAAGGGCAATGACAAATACCATACATTTTCAGAAAGTTTCCAACCCTACGATACAGAATCGAAAGCAAAATTGTATTGCACAAAAAATCTGATGCGCAAGGAAAATTTCAACAGAGTTGCACAGCTCATAATATGAAATTTAAGAATTTAAAATTTTAAATGTTGTGTTTGATTTTGATAATTTGTTTACAGACGGTGTTTAGCATTTGCTTCAATATAAAAGTAAATTTTGTTCATGTGTTATATATGTAAGTATAGAGGAAAATGAACAACGAATTGTCAAAAATCAATTAGAATTTTTAGTGACTTAAAACTTATACTTTGTTATAGTAAAATTTAATGGACTACAAAATTGCATACACAGAGAGTTTTGAGAATTTCCTGTTCAAAAGTTTGAAAATTTTCTGAATTTTTTTTGCTCCGGGCTTTTTTATCATAAAATAAAACTTTTATTTTCGATCGCAGCTTTAAAGCTACTAGCAAAAATATTAACTAAAATTGTAAAATATTACTTGCATGAGTTCGTCGTCCACAGTCATGAAGTCACAAAATGTAATTACTTACTTAATAAAGGAATACTTTTTTATTTTTTTTTTAATAAAAAATATTAGCAAGCATTTCCGCCTGCTTGGTTGCTTTTGCCAGTCGCAAATTATTTGTTAAAAAAAAATACGAAATAGTTTCAAAACTATTGCATTTTTTTTTCTTAATTTCTCAACTTTTTTTCGCTGCACTGCCTGCTGGCCAATTTACTGCCCATTCTCTGGTACACTCGACCTCTGCAACTGATATCTGCTAAGTAAAGAAAAAACAAACAAAAAGTTTGCAATTTTTTCTCTACTTTTTACGCACAATCTTGAACTTGCGTTCTTGTGCCCCTATACTTGTCACCGCTTGCCAGCTGCTGTTGTTGGATTTTACGCTTTTCCATTTTTCCTGTTGTATGTTTTAATTAAAGACACATTTTCATTGCATTCTTCTGTCATTTATTGCTCAGCTAAAGCGGGCCGTTGGCAGTTGGCAGTTGGAGTACAGTGAAGTGCAGTGAAGCTATCAGCAGTGATGGGTGTATTTGGTCATGTTGGTTTGGGTTTGAACTACTTGTATGATTTTTTTTTGTTTTTGTTCTTTTTTTTTTGCTATTTTGCTACTGCTGTTTCGGTAGTTGTCATTTATGCATAGTAGCATATGCGTGTACCCTTTTCAAGACGGGTATTTTCGAAGCTGGTTCTTGGTCGTAATGCCAAACGACTGTTGCATAAATAGTTACTTCCATTGACACTGGGCTTCCTATACCATTGCCACTGCGAGACGACTAGCTGTAAGCTGTTGTTTTTGTACATATCTAGAATGATATCATTCTTGTGCACTATAGCTTCCCTGTCGGAAATTGAACTACTTTAAAAGCAATTCAAAAAGTAACTTTTCACCAACAATCGCATGTGAGATTATCGCTTTCAAACTATGCCTATTGTACGGGCAGGTCGGTGGAATCTATCCTACACACCCTCACGAGGAACAGGATTCTCTTGCGTGTAAGGACTTCGCGCTTCCTTGACATCGAGCGGTTCTTTAATAACGTTTTACCCGAGGCTACAGCAGATTCTCTAAGCAAGCTGGGTGTCGAAATCGACGTCATAAGCCTCATCTACTCTCTGCAAATCAGCAGACCTCTCATTGCGCAGTAGGGCAGTGCCTTAAGTCAGAGAAGAGCGAGCAGCAACATCCGCAAGGGGGAGTTCTCTCACCGTTACTCTGGATTGTTGTAGTCAACGATCTGTTATTAACACTGGAGCGGAAAGGCTGCCGCCGACGAGATGTCGCTCATTGTCAGTGGGAGGTTTATGGGTATCTTGTGTGAGCTCATGCAAGGATACTTAGGTACGGTTAACAGTTGGTCTCGGTCCTGCGGACTGACTGCTAATCCGGCTAAAACCTAGCTCGTTATTTTCAGCTGGAAACTACGAAATTGCTAGCATCCCTGTGGCTTCGCTGGGAGCCGCTCAGCTCATGCTTTCTGATAGGGTTGAGTACTTGGGTTAAATACTGGATAGCAACCTTTGCTGAAAATGTAATATTGAGGAAATATGGAAGAAGGTCCTGGTTTTTTGTAATGCTGTAGAGAGCACATCGGCTAGTAAAACCAATACTCCTGTATGGGAGTCTTTTCTAGTGGGGTTCTCATTATAAGACTGTGGTGGTCGCCAAGCTGGAAAGGGTGGAAAGATCGGTACTCATTGGCATCAATTGAACACACCTATTTTATCGCTGAACATAATGCAGAATATAACTTTAGTAGATACTCGGGAAAAATTCTGCCAGTTCAGGTGGCCGTCAGGCTGCTGGAAGTTCGAAATAAATTTAACTCAGATATCGATCTACGAGGGTTTTTCAAGGCTTCGACTTTATTCTGGCCACAACGGGCCACTGTATGCCGACAATGGCTCTATTTACGCCATTCTCTCTAAGGCGGACATGTGGTACCGAGGACTGCTGAACATGTTCACGGATGAATCGAAACTTTATGAAAGTGTTGGTTGTAGAGTATACTGCCGAGAACTCTGTCTAAGGAATTAATTTAGTCTGTCCGATCACTGTTAGTTGTTCCCAGCGAATGTGGTCGCCATAAATAAGCGTCCGAATGATTGCTTACCAGTGCGGATTCTGTAAGGGATGTAAATATTTACGCCGATAGCCAAGCGACAGTCAGAGCTATGAACTTAATACAAATGCGATCGAAAGCAGTTAGGGATTGCCAGATTTATCCGAGAACCTCGGAGTATTTCTCCAACAAATTAATCTGAGTACCACGGCACAGGTATATCCGAAGGAATTACAAACAAAGTTAGCCAGGCAAAGCACACCTGCTAGGAGCTTTTCGGGGTTCCTCGGACCACCTGTCGGCTACTTCTGAACTTTGGAAGATGATTTCTTTCGATTTTTTGTTATGTTGAGAAACGTGGCATGGTAAGCTACTTACTGAAGTAGAGTGTGGAAAAATTGCAAAATTGTATGAAAATAGTTTGACCACAAGGAAAATTGCAATCCGATTAGGCAGAAGTAAGACTATCATAGCAAATAAAGCTAAAAGAAAATTATGCAAAATGAAAAGTACCTATCTAAAATTAGTATTAGCTCTGAATGAATCCAATATTCCGGCCGATATAGTCCGAATTATTGGTTTAAATATTACTGCGCAAAGGGTTCAAAGGATTTTGCAACGTGATCGAAGTACAAAGCGTATCGCTTAACCTAAAGTTACGTCACGTCATAAGGAAGCGCGGTTATCGTTCGCAGAAAACTATCAGTTTTGGGAAGCGGAATGGAGAGAGTTATATCTACAGATGGTAAAAAAAGTTAAACTTAGACGGGCCAGACAGTTCGCAAATGTATTGGCATGACAAACAGCGAGAGTAAGAACAAAGATTGGCACGAAATTTTGGAGCAGCGTTTTTAATGATTTAGCTGGAATAGGAATTATTGCAAGAACATACGATATGCTTTATTTCTACAAAAATAAGAAGTCAGTAAAGTAGAACTATTAGTGATGAAATTTCTGAAGCTGCTATCTATTCTTCCTAAGTAACTAAACCAAAAACCTTTTTAAGGGACCTAATATAACTGCTTTAGATGCATGCTATCCCGATTTTAACCCCATCGAAGATATGTGGGGACTCTTTTCAAAAGCTGTTCTTTGTAAAAACTTAAAAAGCGCTATTTTTTTTTTTGAATGGTAGAACATATAATAAAATGTAGTCAAAAACCTGATATATGCAAAGCTTCGAAGACTTTAGCGAGTAATAATCAACAAAAGAGCTCATTCAAATTATTAGTAATATTATTGGTTTTGTATTCGTTTGAATTTGTCATAATTTTGTTTTGTCCTTATTAGCATTTGTTCGCTTGAAGAAATTTATAATTTTGTTATTTATTATGAATGAATTAATTCTGTAGAACTATTTTATATTAAAAAAACGGCACTAAGTAGGCTTATTGAATATTAAAAACAATAATTTAAATAAATGTAAGGCCTATGTTCGTATATGAAATTCCGTTTATTTCAAACTATTTTAAAATCAATTTTTTTGAATGCCTTCATATCTAAATGCTTCGAAATATTTAAAAATAAATATGCACATATATCTCAAGTGTTATAGTTTGAATTTAAACAAATTTTTTGTCATGATTTTTATTCACTTAAGTTGTTCAAATTTTCTTCTTTTTTTTTGCTCCACAGAGTTCTATAGCAATTCACCATGAAATAATAATAATATTCGCACACTGCATTTGTTTCAAAGCAATTGATTTCCAACTACTTTTTAAATTGGTAAATTTTTGAGCCCCTCTGCTTTTTTTCCAACAGCGTTCCTATTTGGCCTTACTTATCTGTATGTGTGTGTGTGTGTGTGTATTTGTGTGCACTTGCGTTTTTGCGTTTTTGCCATTGTTTGCAGCCCATAACTAGTTAGCTAGAATAAGAATGTAAAGAAGAAAAAAAAAAAAACGAGAACAAGAGTCACATTCTAGCCAACTATCTTTTTTAATTTGCCATGAATTGGCGTATTTAACAATTTCAATTTCTGCTTATGGAATGCTGCTGCTTTTGTCCATTGTCCATTTTCTACAATTAGTTCTAACTTGCTTGCTGTTTTTTTTTGTTTTTGTTAACTCCAGCTTGCGTGCTCTTGTTCCGCTTAGAAAATAATTGACATGAAAACGTATTTATTACTTGCGCGAGCAAACAAAGTTACAACAACACACAAACAACGTTTAAATAGTGTCAATAGAGGAGCTAAACCAAAAGTCAGCGTATGGCGACTGAGGGAAAACGCATATGTTGAGAAATAAGAAAAAGTGGTAGAAAATAGAAAAAACTTGCTAAACAAAAATTACTCTTCACTTTTAGCCACAAAATGGGTTTACTGATTTGGCTTGTGTTTTCATTTTATGTATTCTCATTTTTCCCAGTGCTAGGTGTTCGTTCTTTGTCCTGTTTTTAATTTTTTCCCCCTTTCTTTCTCAAATAACCAATTTCATTTTTATGTACAACTCCAATATTGTATCGCCTTTGCCAGTTTTTCACTTTTTCCGCTTTCCACTTTAATTCTATCATTCTATTAAAGCATCAACATAAGAAGAGTAGAGCTATTTTATAAAAAAAAAAAAGCAAGCCATCAATCAACCAACTGGACAAGTGCGCAGAAATTCTTACTGTCCGCATGCCATATTTGATTAGTGGTACAATAATATAAATATATAAATATACATATATATATAAATCGTCTAGTGTAGTTCTGGTATGAAGAACGGTGTTAGAGAAATACGCTAAATTTAATTCGAAAATGATTAGAGAACTAACTAAAAAATGGTTTTGAATTAATTTCGGAAACTTATAAGAGAACTAGAAAGCTTGTGATAAGCTGGTCCACTAAGAACGTTTGATATGCCATCGATTAATCTGATTATCAGTATTATTTTAGGTCGGATAATCGATTTTTTTAATCGCTACTTATCGGACCAATAAATCGACTGGATTGATATTTTAGCGCCAATATTGATATTTAATTGAAATTTTATTTTACAGCCACAAAAAAAAGCGTACTTTCATAAAAAAATTTAATGAAAAAAGTCAATAACCAAAAGAAAAAGAATTACACACAATGTGCGTAAAGTTTGAAATTAGCTCCCTATTGAAATTATACGAATTATTACTAGGAGCGTAAGTTGTATCTCCACAACAGTTCTCTCAGGCGATGTGGTTTTCGAAGTTTTTTAGATTGTACAGACGTTTTAGCCATCAGGAGTTGGCAACTCCTAACGATACTCAAAAATGTAGGAAAGAATTTTCAGACAAATGATTTATCCATTTCAAACAATTTTAGAGATCTTCTTCAAAGACAAATTTATAAGCATATTATCAAATGTTTCTATTCAATTTTTTTTTAAATGACGGGAGAGTTATCGATTCATTTGTCGCGGAATTCACACACTCAAGAAGTAAGTACAAACTAATCTGAAGTTGGTGTTTTTCACTATACTCTGGAACCCCTGCAACAAGTAGAAAGTTTGCCTACTTGTGTAAGCTTTTCGAACTTTGGTTGAGGAGGTGTTTGAAGTGATGTATTGCAAGAAAAAGTCTACTATACTATATTTCTCAATAATATAAAAAAGGTATTTGTAGATGCATTCATAGAGTTAACATCTTTCTTAATGAAATTTCCGTATCGAGGTTAAATTCCATTCACATCCCACATTTCATACGGATTTTCTCAATATAGATTTCTCCCATATCGATATTTTCCAACGCAATATACTTTGTATACAGGCATAGCGATATCGATGCACCCGAAATTAAATAGCAAAATTTTAACTATGCAAAAGTTAACTGGTCTTCTGAGTTTGAGTTCACTGCTGAAAAAAAGTGAATTCAAAATAAGCAAACTTATAGAATAATTGCGGCTAAATGAATTTCGATTTGGATAAATGATAATAGTGGCTTTAATTTTCGCGAATGAGCAGGTAGACGAAATGCAACTGAAATTTAATACAATTAAGTGTTAGACACAATTATCTAAATTACGGTTAATTGATATTTATACAAATATAATTAAATGATAATAATTTGACGCTTACACCATAGCTTGATGTTTGGCCGAACTTCTCCTAAAATATGTGTTGTTTTTTTTCTTTAAATAACAACAAAAGTTCAATTTTGATATTAAGGTATATCTCTACCTATCTAAAAATCGTTTTTATTAATTTTAAATTACCGTGTAGCTCATTCTCCAAAAAATTACAGTCCACATACATATATCAAACTCCACTAGAAGCCCTTATACTTAATTTCCAACTTTTCGTTTTAGAATTGTCTTTTATAGTTATTATCCGATTTTATGAGCTAAAAACACCTTTTCTTAATTTTGTTTTTGCAGATTTTTGAGATAAGAGTAAATTTATGTTGTTTGGTGTAACATTTAATACAAAAGGAAGAAGTCTTAACAAAAACATAACATTCTCTATTTTTACAGCTTCGTGTAAAAAAAAATTTTAAACTAAAAAAAATGAATAAATCCTGTAAAACTTTAAATTTTACCAACTAGTTATAACTTAGCGGGTTTTAGGGCAAGCACCACAATTTTCGAATATCTCAAAAATGTGCCCCTAAATACCAGGTTGAAAAATTTACTAGAAAGAAAAATAGTATAATTAAACGCAGTACATGTTCGTACAGCACACATTTCATGTAGAGTAACTTTTTTAAAACACTAACATTGTTAAATATATGGAATGTATGGATTGAATTTGTACACTTCTTCGATAAACTATTCTTATTACTTTTGTTGCTATCACAAGTATACTTTTTTTTTTAAATATTATTAATAAATTAAATTATTTAAAACAAAAACTTTTAATTTATTACTATTGTTCTCATTCACAAACATGTACGTATTTTAAATACTTTTTTCACAGTGATAGTTTTTAAAAATGTCCACGCCATTTTTTATAGTAATTAGTATAAAACAAAGTTTATATTTTCTCGAGTATATTCTTCTAGTCTAATGTTCATAGAGTTTAGTACTAAGCTGAGCTCAGTGCACCTGGCAAACATGCTGAGCAAAAGCCACTAAAAGCAAACTCTGCTGCATTCTAATGTCCCCCTGTTTTAGAGCAGCAGGAAAAACACAAAAACAGTAACGACAATATTTACGATTGTTTTCTACAATTTTCACTTTATTGAAACTCTACATACATATATGCTGTACGTACACACACCAATGCAAAATTCTCATCCGCACACCTGTTTGCCCATCCCATCTTTCATCTGCTGCATTCTTAGCTGTGCTAATGTCTATTTGTTCTGCCGCTTTTACCGGATTTCGCCTTTGATTGAGTACTCGTTACAATCTACTAATAAACTTAGAACAACAGAACATTTGTGACTAGAAGTAACTAACTATATACGTAGTTACATATTCCGCTTTTACTGCAGTTGCAAGTAGCTCGTAAAATTGCCCATATAAACATCGACATCTGTACATACCGAATTATATATTGTACATACGCAAAGATATATTTGTGTGAGTTTTTTTTTACGGAAAGTAAGTGGATTTGAATGCCAGTAAGATTATCCAATCTAAATTTAATTAACTTCCTGTACACATAAAATTGATATCGGTGGAAAAGGAAGCGGTGTGTAGTTAGAACTGCGCTTGTAATTCACTGATGCGAGGCTGTGGGAACTAGAGTGGCCTATCTGCAAAGAATTTCTTTTTTTTCACGTTAATGAGAAAAAGGGGGCCATAAATAAAAAATAAGATCTTGGTATTAGAAATTCATTACCGAAATGTATTGCTTTTTATTTGAGGATTAGAAGCCTAATAGCCAGAGATTCAGAACAATAATTATTTGACCGTTGAGTTGTATAAAAGTCATCCTAATTTTGACAAAAATAATATAAATCTTTTGATAATAATTATGGGCCAGACAAATTTTTTAAAGTTATCATAATAATTTTGAGTCAGAATAATTTTTTTAATCAGCAGTATATATTTTTTGAGACTTATATTGTAAAAGCCTCTGCATAATTATTAAATATACGGAAACTTGTTTAAGTGTAAAAAGACGAAACTATTTTGGAACCCAAATTATATCAAAGTGGTTCCAAATCAATTCCAAACTAAACCCAAAATAGTCTTAAAAATCTCAGTTCTTCAAGACTTAAAAATTTATTTCTCACTTATAATTATTATGAGAAAAATTTTATAATATAAATCCCAGAGTAATAGTATTTGAAGGCACAAAAAAATTGTATCTCGTTGATAATTATTATGGGAAAACTTTTATAACATACGCACCAAAATAAGTGTCTTTGGAGTCTTAAAAATATTTATCTCGCTAAGAACTAATATGAAAAGACTTTTATAATAAAAGACCTTAGATAATGGTTATAGATTACTCGAAAAGTTTGTATCTTACTATAATAATTATTCATTGACTATTACTCTTTTCTCTTATAATAGTTATGTCTCTGCTTGAACGGCGTCACTCTCCTAATTGACGATACTATTCATGTAAGGCATTTTTAGAAACATCTACCAGTAAGGAACAACCAAATCCTCGATAGTGTATTCTGTTTATTTTTTTTTTTTAAACAACAAATTAATTCTTTTTTGAACGATAACTTTTATTGTTGTGCATGATATCATCTAATCATAGCATTCCACGGTTCACGATTTTTTATTTTTTTTTCCAATATTTCCCTACAATTTCTGGGGTGACTATTAATGTTGTGCCACAAATTGAGGGGCCAGCAGATGATTTTTGTGAGCAGTTTTTTCGAGATTCAAACCCGGGGCATCCCGAGTGAAATGCGCACGTCCTACATACTCGGCTACGGCGACAGACCACACAACTCATACCTCCCTGTCGAGCATGCTTGCTTTGGTCTACTTTGAAACCTTCTTTTTCCTGAGCTCTTTCTGATCACTGCCTATTATCTCGAACTGGAGGTTTCTTCAATTCAATTCTCCCTGGACAACGTGGCGGGAAATTTCGCCTTTTTTTAATAGAGCGATTAATTTATCGGGAACGCCGAGAAAGCCCTTGGGCAAAGGTAAACCGCTCTGGTGAATGAAGATCTCTCTGTCTAAATCCTGCAAACATTTAACATTTTAAAAAGAAAACCAAAATTGCACTCATGGAGAAGCTTCTTCGAAAGCGCGCAAGGCTGCTATTAGTCTCTCAGACTTAGTTGCATCCTCGCGGGAAATTCCATTTCCAAAGGATGTCTTAAGAATGAGGATGAGTAATCGCTCAAGCTCATTCTGTCATTTGATTTCTTCAAGTCCACGATATCCGACGGCATTATTCTAGCTTAGCGGGAAAAGTCTCAGGAGGTTAAGGATAGAGCCAAATAAAAGTCTCTGGTCATCCTATTTTTGTAATTTGTAAGGTAATTTGCTTACATTTGATGGACAAGATTGGGTTTGAGAATGAAATACATACAATCAAAAATATTGGGAAAGTGCGTGGTATTCACATCTTAGGGAAAATTCTACCAACTTTCGTAAACACTTTGCATTTCTAGGTGTCAAAAAGCAGAATTTCGAAAATTATAGAAATCAGAGGAAAGTCACGTTCAACACTTATATACTGGGGATTTACAAAATTTCAAATTATTCAAATTTTTTGCTTTATTCGAGTGTGAAATACTAAAAATCAAAATGAAATGAACTATCTTGATTTTCTGCGGCAATGAAAACAAATTTTTTTAGATCTTATACAGTGAGTTTTGGATTGCTATACTCTTTATACCTTGATCTAAAGCAAATAGGTGTATATCGAATATAATATATCTACGTCAAATAGCTAGGAAGATATGGTGAATAATAGTTTTGTTTTTAATTAAAAGGGTGCAGGAGCACGCCGGTTTCCCCCACAAGTAATATAAGTATACAGTCCGATATATAGGATCTGTATACCAAGTACTATTCATCAGCATCAAACGGTTGTGGAATGGAGTTATATACTTTTTTCTTGTATAGGACAATTTAATATAAAAGACATGTGTATGTACTTTTTATTCCCAAATATCTTTCAACTACACCGAATAGTAAGGCGAATTAAAATTATCACTTCCATGGGGGTGTGGCCCCGCCCACTTTTCTAAATTTATGTACAATGCTACCCTATGTTGGCCCCGGAAACTACATGCACCTACTGTACAAATTTGATAAAGATCAGTAGAGTACTTTTCACTCCTATAAAGGACTCACATTAATTTTTTTTTATCTATAAGATTCACTTTTTTTTTTGCGCATACAATAAGTAAGGTTTATTTCAAATAGAAACTTGCGCTGGGTATCTAAAGTTTGGTTGTACCCTAACTTAGACTCCTCCTCGCTTTTTTCCATTTGGTTTGTACATTGTATGCCTTTTCTTGTTTTCTGCTTTGTTTATTTCTTGTATTTGCGTGCAGTTGCCGACTTGGTTGCTGTGGTAATTAATTAAAAAGCAGGAGACAACATCAAATTGCAAACATTTGTAGCTAGGTGCGCAAATGTATCTATGTATGTATCTACATAAGTAGGTATATATATAAATATGTATGTATGGTCGTGTAAATGCGCACATTTGCGTGCAACTTAATTTGATGCGCTCTTTTGTTGTGCGCTCTTGCAACACGACGCGGTAGCGCACAAAACAACCAAAACAATAAACAAAATATCAACCGCAATCGCATGAAAGGTATTCAAAAAGCTGTGCAGCACGAAAAATGTGACAAATTCGGTTGCCCTAAGTGCTAATTTGTGTTGAGATATTTAATTTTCTTGGAGATTTTTATACCAATGAGCGCAAATGCATTAGGTAATTATGGCTTCATTTATTTAACGGCATATTTCAATACGCACATATTTGCAATGAAGAAATTAGCACACTAGTGGTGCACAGAATCCGGGAACCGTATCTTGAGAACGGTGCTCATTAATGAAGCGACTGGTCCGGGCGTTGTAAGAACCGAAAAATGGCCTAAGTAATCGAAACTCAAATTTAAAAAAACAGAAAAATTCTTCCAAAAGAACCTAAATACGAATCCAAGAGGCCGGAAAAGTGGCTTAGAGGAACCGAAAAATAAGACCAAAGAACTGACTGCGTTCCAACGACAGTCAGTTCTACGATACCGGAACGACCTGGATCAATATCCGGCCAAGGACTGTCACTTCAGCAGCATTTCCCAAAATTTTATGGGGAATGTTTTATGCTGTTACAACAACAACAACCAAAGAACTGAAAACCCATTTCGCAAGAAGAGCAAGAGCAGACAACAACGAACAAATAATGTTTTTAAATGGATAAGCATTGTCTACTTTGTTTTAAATTAAACTTCATTCTAGAACATGCGTACAATTCTAAGTTTAATTGTATGTATGTTCATTAAATATTTGTCACTTAAATATTAAATAAGAAATAAATAAAAAAATATAAACAGAAATTGAATTTTTGTAAACACTTTTTATAATCTTTTCTATACCTTCTTTTGTCGCAACTTTTTTCAGAACCGGAATCGGTCCAAATAACCAGTTCTTCTTAGAAGCGAACTAGATAGAACCGGCTATTTAAAATATAGAAAGAAATTAAAGTTTTGTAAACACTTTTCTAATCTTTCCTTTAGTTATTTCGATAGAGTATTTTTCCGTTACGACTGTTTGAGAACCGGAATCGGTCCAAATACCAGGTTCTCCTTGGCATCAAACTCGAAAAAACCGGTTCTTTAAATGTTTGAAATCGCACATCTCCGGCTTGTTTAAATATATATTTTTTTTAGTAAACATATGTTTATTTAGAATTTAGGAAGTTTAAATGAAATTATTAATAGTAGATAATAGATAGATTCGAAAATAATTAGAACGATATTTGGCCGTAATACACAGCATACTAGCCATTTTTTAGGCGATATGATTCCCAGAGAAAATGTTATAAAAAAGCTTAAATTTTGTCAGAACATTTTTTTTAACCAACAACGAAACTTTTACATAAAGCAAAAAAACCTTCGTTTTATTTCAGACGTTTTTTCTTTAGAACATTGAATCATAAGTAGACAAAATAAGTTCTCCGTTTCTCGAAGTTAGTCGAGGTCTTAGGTTTCGAAGCTCGAAATTTAACCTATGGAAAAAAATTATTGTTAATTCAAATATTATTTTTTTGGTCAATAT